>JANHFX010014537.1:0-44044 GCA_027560015.1 Chloroceryle amazona
CCGGGGCCCGTTAGGGGCGACAAACACCCCCAAGGGAGGGTGCCCGTGGGAAGTTCTGCACCCCCCGGGTGGTTCACCCGCCCCCCCCCCCCCCCCCCAGACCACAGGGAGGAGGTGTCCGTTTCCCAGTAACAAAAGGGTCTGGTGTTGGCCAGTGGTCCTCCAACCACACCATGGGCTCCCCCACAGCCCAGGAGTCAGGTGCCAAGAGAGCCCTGTGGCTCAGCCTTCCCCTTCCCAGCCATCATCATCCCTCAGCAAGGTGTGTTTCAGCAAGTCTTGGATGAGCTCTACTGCCACCCCAGCCAAGGACAGGGCCAGGCTGCTGCGCAGGTTACCTGAGCTCAGGCATCAATGACCCAGTTTACTCCCAGCAGTACTTTGACCGCTCCTTCTAACTACCGGAAGTTCTCCTGGGTTATCTCTTAGCCTTGTAAATACAGCATAGACTGGCAGGTTTCTACCTCTGCCAAGACTAATTTAGCCATAGATTTATACTTAGCACTAAATACGAGCTTTGATTTCAAGCAGTTAGGTCATTTAAGGTTTCATGGTCCTGCCAAGCACTGAGCTCACCTGCAGCCTGGTGAGACCCAGCAGTGCAACAGCCCAGGGGTCTGCACAACTACAGAATCAGACTGGTTTGGGCTCAAAGTCACCTTTAAAGGGCACCTGGTCCAAACCCCCCAGGGACATCTGCAAGTAGAGCAGGTTGCTCAGAGCCCCAGAGCTGGACCCAGCACTGCTGGGTGGGGGGTCTCACCAGAGCAGAGCAGAGAGGCAGGATCTTGACCTGCTGCCCACATTGCTGGGGATGCAGCCCAGGTTGCCACTGGCTTGTGGGCTGTGAGCATGTGGTGCTGGCTCATGTCCAGCTTCTCATCCCTTAGCATCCCCAAGTCCTCTGCAGGTCTGCTCTCAATCCCTTCATCCCCAGCCTGTGCTGATATTGGCAGTTACCCTGACCTAGGGGCAGGACCTTGCACTCATCTTTATTGAACCTCAGGAGTTTCATATGGGCCCATTTCTCAGGCTTATTCAGTCCCCAGGGCTGAAAGTCACAGACCCTTTCAAACCAGCCCCCCCAGTACTTTAATGGACACGGACACATCAGACAGACATTTATTGAGAAAAGTTAAGTACCGGCCCAAGAAAGGGACTGATCTCTCAGTACTGAAATTAGCATGACAATGTAACATTAATCAAAGATTACATTCTCTTAAATCTACAACCTGCTACCTTGTTAGTACCTCATTCATGGCTCACAAACTCAGCAGGAAGGCCCGAGATCCCCCAAAAATGGTGATGCATTCACAGTGGTAAGACCTTTTGAGTGATGATGATGGCCCTTCTCACCCATGCTCACTTCCATGCAGATATTGAACTTTGCCCCCCAAACACAGCTCATCCCTGGGTCCCAGCCAGGAACAGGGCAGCCTGCTCTGCACTGGTCCTTCTGGCCCACAGGGAGCTGTTAGTGGGGAGTGACACAGCAGGCATGGTCCCAGCTGGCCTCCAGACGAGCTTGTGAAAGCATGGAGAGAATGGCCCGAAGGTGAAGTCAGAGGTGGGCTGGACAGGCTTTGTTCCACAGGCTGCTACAGTCCCCAAGCACCCCAGAAGGAAGGTGCCACTGGAAGGGAGAATATTGACGTAGGACCACCCCCTGCCCTGGGATTGCCACATGGGAAGAGCTGTGGCAAGGGCAGTGCTGGGGCGTTGGGAAAGTGGGAGTGCCAGCATCTCCATCCTTGCCCCACCCACGCGCCTGGTGACACCCTCTCCTAGCATGTCTACAAGGACAAACTCCGCAGCCACACAGGCAGCTCTGCCCAGTACACACAGGCTTTTCTGCAGGTGGGGTGGTCCAGAGAAGAGCCAACTGTGAACCAGCATCTCTAACCAAGCAGCAACATTTTGATTTGAACTCTTCCATTTGTAGTTAACTGTTAATACTCTAAAGGTGGATTCCTGGCATCATTCACCCTCATTATCAACTGATTTTCTTGTTCTATCACATGGCAGCACCTGCAGAGTGTGACCATGTGACATGCAACCAACATACATAGGCCTCCTGCAGCCTCAGGCTTTGGACCTCAGGCAGGTGGCGTGACAGGGGAAAGGGCCGGGCACCACACTGGTGTCTCAAGGGTTCTGGTCAGTGGGGTCACACTTCAGCATGACTTTGACCCCCTCACCCCTCTTGGTGATCTCAAATGCCTCAAGAGCCTTTTCCAGAGGGAAACGGTGGGTAACCAAGGGCTTGACATTGATCCGCTTGGATGCGAGCAGAGCGATTGCCACTGGCCACCTGCAAGGGAAAGGGATAGCAGGAGATAACTGACTGGTGAAGTTTGGAAGGAACCTCTGGAGATCATCTGGTCCAACACCCCTGCTCCAGCAGGGTCACCCAGAGCAGGGGCCCAGAATCACGCTGTCCAAGCTGGAATCTCTCCAGAGGAGACTGAGCAGCCTGGGCCAGGCTCTGGCACCCTCACAGCAAAGAAGTTTCTCCTCCTGTTCAGATGGAACCTCTTGAGTCCCAGTTTGTGCCCGTTGCTCCTCATCCCGTCACTGGGCACCACTGACAATTGTCTGGCCACATCCTCTTGCCCCCCAAGGGCCCTGTAGCTCTTGATCAGCATTGATCAGATCCCCTCTCAGGCTTCTCTTCTCCAGCTAAACAGCCCCAGGGCTCTCAGCCTTTCCCTGTCACAGAGCTGCTCCAGCATCCTCAGCATCTTCACAGCACTGGCCAGTTTGAAGCCCTAAGGAAAGAGGACAGAGAAGCCTAGTTTCATCCCAGTAATTTCCTTGGCCCAGGGAACCAAAGAGAGTTTTGCCTAGAAACAGTCTTCTGGAGGAGGAACCTGACGCATCAGGTGTGGGAGATGGGACAAGGCACCTGCTTTGAGCTGTTGAGCACAGCTGGTTGTGCTTCATCTGTGAGAGTCTGAGGAAGTGAAGACTGCAGGAAACAACTGTGCTTCTGAAGCACCAAACAAAAACCCAAAATCCTGCATGCTGCTCGCCTCTGCACTCCTTGACTGCAGCCTGGAGTCCAACCTCACTGACTTGGTGCAGGAAGAAGGAAGGAAAGGCCTCATTTTGCTTCCAACACCTTCCCTGGCAGAGACTCACTCAATTTGGTTGTCTTGCCGCTCCGTTTGAATGGGGAGCAACAAGGATACGAAGGGATGCAGCAGCCAATCTTATTCCCAATCTGCCTGCTCCAAGACATTTCTCATTTTAAAAAGGAGCTCGATTACATCTCATAAATCCTTTCTGGAAAATAACCTCTAGAGACTCAGCAAAGATCCTTGCTCCATTTGTAAAAATCCACAGCTCTGAACAGAGCAGAAACCAGGATGGAAATGAGACCCAGCACTGCACAAGCTCTGCCCAAGGAGTGCAATGTCCCAGAGGGACAGCTGAGCTTCTCCTGTCTTCAGGGTGAGGCCAACTCACCCTGAGACATGCAAAGACTTGCCTGTCCACAAGCCATGCCATTCAGCTCTCTGTAGAGACCACACACCTCTTCAGACTGGCTCCGGGTCTATCTTCAGCCCCAGCAAAATTATGTAAATTAAACAAGTCTCTTGCTTGTCTGATCTACAAGACAACTGATGGCAATTTCCTTCCATGATGAGCAAGGAAAGCAGAGCTGGGCACAGGCTGGCATGGTGTCATAGAATCATAGAACAGTTTGGGTTGGAAGGGACCCCCAAAGCTCAGCTTGTTCAAACCCCCTGCAGAGAGCAGGGCCATCTGCAACTAGAGCAGGTTGCTCAGAGCCCCAGCCAACCACACCTGCAATGGTTCCAGGGATGGGGCATCAACCACCTCTCTCGGCAACCTGGGTCAGGGTCTCTCTACCCTGAGCATCGAAAATGTCTTCCTTCTCTCTTTCTTGCCCTAAATCTCTCTCTTTTAGTTTAAAAGCATCACCCCTGTCCCAACAGGCCCTGCTCCAAAGTCTGTCCCCATTTTCTGACAGACTCCTTGAAATTCTGAAAGGCCACAAGAAGGTCTCCCTGGAGCTTTCTCTTCTCCAGGCTGAACAACCCCAACTCTCTCAGCCTGGCCTCCCAGCAGAGGGGTTCCAGAACAGGATGTGGTGCTTGGGATTCTGACTCTTTGTCCAGAATGAAGATTCCCTGTGTCCTCTGCCTCAAAAAGGACAATGCTAACCGTTGGGAAGGTGAATACTAGGAGGGAGCTAGCTTTTCACAAAGCAGCATGCAGGGTCAGGGCCAGACCAAGCTGCTGCTTAGAGACCTCCCAGAGCACAAAGGGTTGAAGCAGCTAAAACCTGCATGTTCCCCCTGCCATGCCAGAAGCTACTGCACATGTGGACAAGCCAGTCTCACTCAAAACACCCCCAAGCCTCCCACTCCTACAGTTGAAGGCACAAATGTTAATTAGGTTGGTTGTGGGGTTTTTTGCACATTTTGACCTGCTGGCCACTGAGTCTCTTCCTTTCTTCACACCAAAAGCTGCATGACATGGGACAATGTGACAACCCAGCTGGGCTGCTTTGTTGTGGTAAACTTTGCTCACCCAGGAACCAATGCATAAAACACAGGACACATCAGCTCACGCTGCATGAGACTCACGTGTTGCAGTAGCGGAATATCCCCCGGATATCCACCTCCCGCACGGCGGCGTTCACAATGGGGATGGTGACCATCTCAGGTCCCAGCCCAACCAGCACCAAAGTCCCACCAGAACGAGTGGCCTGGAGAACAAACACACAAACACATCATATTTTGCAAAACACAGTCACCAGAGTCTGTAAAAAAAATAATAAATAAAGCCACACTTTGTGGCTATTAACATCCTGTCCAGGGCATGATGTCAGGAGCCTGTGAACATGAAACAGTCAGCAAACAAGGTTTAAAAAGCCACCTTTTAAAAATATCTGAAGGACTTTGCTATCTAGGTCTCATTCTGAAAAATGAACAGCACTTAGGAGTACAAAAAGTACTTTTGGATTTCAGTGGGAGAGAAACTCTGCACTGCTTTCTCCACTTCGGAAGTTCACAACAGCAAAACATCCCCTCCTGAACTACTTTCTTCACCTGCTGGAATTAGCCTTAATCATCCTGCTTATTTGGACATAATTCAACTTAATTTGGGAGTGCTGGTGGATGACAAGTTCCTCATGAGCCAGCAATGAACTCTCATGGCCAAGAAGGCAAATGGTTTTCTAAGGTGCATTCAGAGGATTGTGACCAGTAGGTTGAGGCAGGTTCTCCTCCCCCTCTACTCTGCCCTAGAGAGGCCAGCTCTGGAGTATTGGGTCCAGTTCTGGGCTCCCCAGTTCAAGGGAGACAAGGAACTACTGGAGAGAGTCCAGGGGAGGCTCTGAAGATGCTGAGGGAACTGGAGTCAAGGAAAGGCTGAGAGCTCTGGGGCTGTTTAGCCGGAGAAGAGAACACTGAGAGGGGATCTGATCAATGCTGATCAAGAGCTAAAGAGCCCCTGGGGGGCAAGAGGATGGGGCCAGACTCTTGTCAGTGGTGCCCAGTGACAGGACAAGGGGCAACAGGAACAAACTGAAACCCAAGAGATTCCACCTTAACAGAAGGAGAAACTTCTTTGCTGTGAGGGTGGCAGAGCCTGGCCCAGGCTGCCCAGAGAGGTTATGGAGACAAGGGGTACTCACATAAATGCCAGCCTGGATGCAGGCTTGGACTCCTGTGCACTCCACAGTTATCTCAGGCATGCAGCCCAACAGGGTTTCCACTTTGGAGGCCACCTCCTGTGGGGTCTCATTCTTCACCTGAATGGTGAAATCTGCTCCCACCTCCTTGGCTTTTTGCAGGCGAATGGCAGATAAGTCTGAGGAAAGACAGAACAAGTAAAGAACTGGAGTATTATGTGAAGCAGAAGGGGAGAAAGAACCTGAGCCTACTCCTGTCTGACATCTCAACAGAGCCACCTTGTTTGGTGACCATCTGTCAGCTCTCTCAAGAGAGAAGAAAGCATTTGTTACATAGTAGGACAACGTGGCAAAGTACAGCCTTCTAGTACCTTCTCAAAAAGATAATGTAGACCACCCAGACCAAAGGGGTTCCCACCCTTGATGCTAGTAGGCCACCATCAAGGAGCCCTGATGGAAGCACACGTCTGGGGTCTGAACATGCATTCACAGAGCAATACACAACCAGGACAGCAAATGGTCCATGTTACCTCCCTCAAATTCACAGAGTCTTCAGTGAGGAGGCAGGGAGGAGACCTGCTCACTCTTCTGGGCAGTCAGAGAAGGATGAGGACAAAATAAAAGACACAGGAAATGTGAAAGGCTTCCCAGCTGTAGAAGAGGGCATTACTCAGAGAGGCTACAGCATAAGCTCATAGATGAAATTCACACTGTGCAAAGAAGTGTCTGAGTGAAGGAAAAGGTGACACCATTAGACTCGATGGGTGTCTTCTAAGATGATCAGTGCTACTACTCACACCCAGAAGAACACCTCTCAAAGGGTGCAAGGTTACTCTGACCTTGCTCCCCAATGTCTCAGAAATCACCAAGACATGGATAGCACAGCACTGAGAAGCCTTTATGACAGGAGATGTCAGGCTCAGAGGATCATTAATATGTCCATTTCACTTCTAATGGTACCAGACAAGAGCAGATCACAAGCTCTCAGAGATTCCTCAATGAACCATCAGCAGATACTTTCAGCTGAGCAAACTGCAGAGCACACTAGTTGTCAATGCTAAGCACATCCCTGCTGTTTTAGACCTCTCTCATCCTTCTACCCTCCTTGTAACAGCTGTGGAGGCTGCTGAGCATCTCTCAAGCACTTTCTGTCACAGACAAATGAGTAGGCAAGCCCATAAAATAAAAAAGCAAGTGCATCTGGTAGTATGGTGGAGCTCCGATACTCCATGAACACAGAGCAACAAAGTTTCCCAGACTCAAAACTGAGAGGTGAGCACAGTCTCCTGCCAGAAGTCCTCAGCCTGAAGACTCGGAAAATAATGCCTTTGCCACAGGCATCCTCCTCTCCAGGATTCACAGTGCACCTACCCACCAGTCTTCAGAGAAGTCAGAGATGGAAAACATCAAGGGAAAAGCAAAGGAGGATGAGGATGCTGCTCCAGCACAAGCTGCTCTGACTCAGCCCCAGTGCTAGGAGGAAGCCAGGCCAGAGGACTTACTCTGCCCATCACATAATGAATGTGATGTTCCTTACTGCTAGGGCAGGAGATGGACGTGCCCCCCACTGGAAGTGGGAGGGCTTGGGGTGTCAGGTGTGGGCACACCCACTGAGATGAGCACCCAAGAGACCTATGGAGGGAGTTTCAAGAAGGGATAACAAAGGGTAATAAAATGCAGACAGAGGAGGAAAAGCCAAGGCTGAGAAGTAAGGGCAGCATCACCCTTGTGACAATCTCATTCCTGCCACTGCAGGAGGCATTAGTCACATCTGTCCCTCCCAAGTGCTGAGCACTGGGCCTCAGGCCATGTGGATGGTCATCCTTGACCCTCTGCCAGATGAGCCGCACTCAAGACACAAGCATTTCTGAGGTACGTGAAGTGCTAAGAAACACTGCTGCCTGCCACGGCTGCTGTCTCCCAAACTTGTGCATGGCAAGGAGACCATGGCAGCTCAACAGTGCTCCTAGCAACAGACCAACCTCCCCATGAAGTTTGGTCCCAAAACAACAGCTTCCAGCAGGCAGAGATGGATTCAGCTGTTTGTAGCATCTGCCCAGTCACTAATCTACTTTATACATTCAGAAGGGGTGCCCTGGCGCAACAGGCCCTGCCATCGAAGTGGCCACAAAAATCACTCTGAGGAACCAAAAAGCCCCCAAAACTTTTCCTATAGTTGGCTTCTGGTTTGCAGACCTGCTTGGGAAGGAAGTTCTTGCAGCAGGGAGTCTCACTGGATTGCAGCATCAATGCCATCAGACCTGGTCAGGGCTGCAGTAATGTCCTGAACATCCGGCCTAAGTGAATCACTGCTAAGCACCTACTGAAGCTGACAGATCTGCAGGTTATAGAATTAGAAGGCTGTTCAGAGCTCCAGACACCTGTGAGGCTTGAGAAGGACGAAGTCATTTGGATGTTAAACCTCACTGTGGATGAACTCCACACAACTCTTGGGAACCTGGTCTATTACACAATTAAAAGGTTGCATCTTGCCTCTAGTCAGAAATCTGTTTTCACTTCCTGGCTGCTGGAGCTAATTAAAGCTTTGGCTGCCAGGTTAAGAGCCACCCACCCATTCTTGTATCTCTGCTCCCATGGAAGCTATCAAGTTACACTTAAGCTCCTTGTGATAGTTTATGAGCCAACTTAACAGGAAAATATTCTTGAAGCTGTCACACTTTCTATGTTGACCTTCACAAAGGAGTTGAACTCTGTCCAGTTATTGACCTTCCCTGACCTTGACTTCCTGGGTTATCTGGAGTCACCAGCACCCAAGACATCAGATTAGGCAGCACAAGGGGAATAGTTTCCCTCAAGTAGGAATTACTAAGTGTCCCTTTAGTGACAGAGTAAGGCAAGACAGCCCCACCACCACCAGATGAACACACAAACTGTCCTTTCACCTGCTGGGCAGTAAGGCTGCTCGTTTACCTGCCTCTAGAGAGAAAAGCAGCTTTTGAGAGCAACGGCAACATCCACAGCAAGGCAGAAGGACCGGAGAAGGTTGCCTATAAATACCAATCACATCCACACTGCAGCAGAGTGGAAAAAGCCACTGACATTAGGGAAGAGTAGACAGGGACCCATGAGATAAACATATCTTTTGCACCCAACTGCAGTCCAGTAAGCCGATCAAACCCATCCTCTTTGAAAGGGAGAACACTGGTCTGACAGGAATAAAGCACTTCAGTTGCTTATCAAATGTTAGGAGAAGCACTAGTACCTTTTATCAGCAGGCTGCAGTTTCTAGGAGGGAAGGCAAACTTTGGCACACAGAAGCCTTTGGAAAGTTGGGCTTCGGCTCTCCAGGAGACCCAGAGAAGGGACTCAACCACTCGTTATCTTTCCAAAATTTATTGACTTCAGGCATGTCAAAGACACTGCGAGCTCTTCCCAGGTCATCAAAAAGCTTTTTTAGATATGTCTGTGTGTGGCTTGTCAAAAACCAACACAAACATTTAAAGCCTTAAGCGCTGTGCAGACAAAACCCTTCAGAGACAAATACATCATAAAAGCTCCAGGTGATGAATTCAAAGAATCTGTTAGTGATGCACAGAAGAGCCTTTGTGGGCAGTCACCTGGCCCAAGGTGTTGGCTACTAAAGCTGACACAAAAAATAGTATTTCCTTGAGAAGCGCAGCAAAATCCTCATGGGCAATGAGCCAAACTAAACCCATTCCTCAGCTCAGGTCACGCACAAATATTTGACTAGAGGCAGCACCTCCAGGGTGTCTCTAAGCATCTCAGACAAACACTTCTCAGGTAGGAGAGGTCTACAAGTCAGGAACATTACCTAGGCTAGGGTGTACAGCTAAGAAGGGGTTAATTCCATGTAGCTGAGCTTGCTGACCCTACAAACCAGCTACCTAGAACTTCCTATGGCCACCTGTTGCCCTAAGGAACATGCTCTACAGACCTGCTTGCCAAAGCTCCCCAGGTGTAGTCTACAGGCAGAGACAGCAGCAGCTCCTGGTGTTAAGGGGAAGAATACGCCCGATGAACCAGCTGCCTCAGCCCCACCAATCCCTGCCAGCTCACCCCTCCCCACCCAAGGACAGGGCCACCCACCAGCCCCTGCACCAGCTCAGCTCAGCAGCACAGTTCCTCAGACATGATTCAAGAGGCAGAGCTGCTTTTCCTGCTCCAGCAACCACTGTCCTCAAATGATGTTTTGCAAAATCTGAGGCCTGGAAGTCCACCAAGCACACACCTGAAGGGTGGGGCCAGCAGAGAAAAAAAAAAAAAAAAAAAGACAAAAAGTCCCAGATTCAGCAGGTGGAGGATTTAGGGAGAAGACAATGATCTGCCTTGGTTTTGACATGAGCTACTACTGAAGGATGCTTCCACAAAGGCAAGAGGGTGAGACCTGAATTCTGTCTCTCAACCCGAAGATGGGAACACAGTAGTCGAGAGGTCAAAAATACACCTGGCCCAAGGTGTGGGAAGTGGACTGACAGCCTTCTGAAAGGTCCAGGCTGGGACTCTGGCCCAAAAATGCTGCAGCAATCTATGCTTGTTGTCTAGTCATACCTGTAACTGCTCATCCTGGCCACCACAACTCAGAAGGATCAAAGAGTAGCAGCAGAGCTGCAAACACAACTTAGAATCATAGAATAGTTTGGCTTGGAAGGGAACTTTGAAGGTCATCTAGTCCAACCCTCCTGCAGTAAGCAGGGACATCCTTAACTAGAGCAGGTTGCTCAGAGCCCTATCAAGCCTGACTTTGAATCTCTCCAGGGATGGGGCCTCCACGCCCTCCCCTAGGCAACCTGTTTCAGTGCTCCACCACTTCAAGTGTTCTCCACTTCCAGGCCCTGCTCAAACCCCACTTAGAAATTTCAATCAGTGAACATCCTGAGGTTACTCCAGGTCTCCATTCTTTTGGCCAAGCTACAAAGAGAAGAGCCTGAACCTTTGAGGAGGGGCAGAGGTGGTGTCTGCAACAACCAGAAGGACAGCTGCAAAGACAATGAAGACTCATTTCAGCCGTTGCAAAGGGAAATACCCAAAAATGGCAGTTTGTGAGTGGACCCCAAAAAAACTTCTTCATTAAGAGGAGTTGAAGTCCTGGTGTAGGTACCCAGAAAAGTGGAATGTCCATCCTCGGAGGTTTTCCAGATGCAGCCAGACAATACGGCTGCAAGCAGCCGCTGAAGTAGAAACCTCCAGGACACAGTTATGGAAGGAAGGCCCATTTCTGAAACACAGACCCTGAAAGGGATGTTTTGGCCACTGCAGATAATCAATGGAAAAAGTCCCATCAGGACAGCAGAAAGAAGAGCAGCGAGGGAGGACTGGAGAAGCATGATGTGGCTGCACACAGGAAGGACTCTGCAAATAGCATGTCCAGGCCATCACCCAGCACTACAAGAGGAAGGAAAAAAACTGTGCTTAGAGCAAACCTCCAAGAATAGCTTCAAACACGTTATAAAATATGCTGTGTTGCCTGGTCTGCATGTCTAGTGAAGACTAGAATATTTAGTCAAGGTTTACAAGCACTACAGGGAAGATGAAATCTGGTCCTCAAGGTTTGACCTACGAGACAAAGGCAAAACACAAAGGTGAGGTCAGAAAAGCTCAAAACAGAAAAATAAAATATAAAACCATCACTGACCAGAGGCACAGGAGCAAGTGGAGCTCCTGTAATTTGCAGCTTTGACACAATGCATTGCTTCTTCCCAAAAGACCTGCTCAATGTCTGGTAAAGGTCTCTAAGCTTGAAGCCGGGACCACTCATTAGCCTCTGTTTTACTCTCTTGAGGCACTGTAGCTACTCCACAGTTATTACCCTGGTCCACTAACCAAGAGGAGAAACACCAGCTGCAACCTGCATATTCTTACAGATCTCAGTTAGAGCAGAGATCAGTCTTGTCCTGGGGAATGAGGTGTCCATTAGGATTCCCTCCAGACAGGCATACGCTACTACTTCATTCATGAACAGACTCTCCATTGTTCAACAAGTGCAACAAGGGCAAGTGTCAGGTCCTGCACCTCGGGAGGAATAACCCCCTGCAGCAGTACAGGTGAGGGGCTGACCTACTGGGAAGCAGCTCTGGGGAGAAGTACCTGGGAGTGCTGTTGAACACCAAGTTGTCCATGAGCCAGCAAAGAGCCCTCATGGCCAAGAAGGCAAATGGTCTCCTGGGGTGCATTCAGAGGACTGTGACCAGTAGGTCGAGGCAGGTTCTCCTCCCCCTCTACTCTGCGTAGAGAGGCCAGCTCTGGAGTACTGGGTCCAGTTCTGGGCTCCCCAGTTCAAGGGAGATAAGGAACTACTGGAGAGAGTCCAGTGGAGGCTACAAGGATGCTGAGGGGACTGAAGCATCTCTGTGCCCAGGAAAAGCTGAGAGCCCTGAGGCTGTTCAGATGGAAAAGACTGAGAGGGGATCTGGTCAATGCTGGTCAATAACTAAAGGGCGGGAGGTAAGAGGATGGGGCCAGACTCTTGTCACTGGTGCTCAGCAACAGGACAAAGGGCAATGGGCACAAACTGGAACCCTGAAGTTCTACCTGAACTGGAAGAGAAGCTTCTTTTCTGTGGGGATGCCAGAGACTGGCCCAGGCTGCCCAGAGAGTTTGTGGATTCTCCTTCTCTGGAGAGACTCCAAACCCTCCTGGACAATGTGATCCTGGGCCCCCTGCTCTGTGTGACCCTTCTGGAGCAGGGGTGTTGGACCAGATGATCTCCAGAGGTCCCTTCCAACCCCCACTATTCTGTGATTGCGTTTGGGCTGCCTTCCCCAGCAGTTACCTTGAAGGACTAATCTGGAGCTTGTCCAAAAAGTGGGAAAATAGGCAACAATTTCAAAATCCTGGGAATATAGGCATATACTTTAGGGATAAAAGGACTCACCTGTAATTACCACAGCTGCTGCACCCATCATCTTAGCCACAATCACATTCACAAGGCCAATTGGTCCTGGGTACAAAGGGGAGAAAGAAAACACAGACAACTCCATACAGCATCAGCCGCAGGCTCTAAAGGTGCCCAGAGCTTGCCATGTTTTTCTAGGCTAAAGGAGGCTCCGACTGTTTCCAGGTGGACAGCTCTGGGACCACAGCATCACCATGACCCCAGGCTGGTGAGACCAGCTGCTGGGAGAGCAGTGGTTGCTACATGAGGGGCTTCTGCACAGTAAACACCACCCACTCCTCTGCACCCTCAAGGTGCAGGATCAGCATGCCCAGGTACTATGCTTTGCAAGTGGGCTGCTCAAAATGTAGCACCATAGTGCAGCACGAGCAAGGAGAACCTCAAGGCTCCTCTCAGCACTGCTGTAACTTGGCCACGACCCACACTTACAGCACAACCTGCACCCTGGCCATCCCCTTCCATGCCACAGGAGGCAGAGAACCCAGGGACAGAATATGGTTGCCATACCAGAACCAGACACAAAGACTTTGCTTCCCAGAGTGACTCCCGCTCTTTTGCAGGCATGGATTCCCACCGAAAGGGGCTCAATAAGAGCTCCTTCTTCAAAGGTAACATTATCCGGAAGCCTGCAAGAACCAAACACAAGCAACAGTCACCAAAGAATCTTAGGATGAAGGTGATAAGGAAAGCCCTGACACCCAAAGACCAAACGTGGGTCTAAACCACCCATGGCACAATACACTTTCACCCTTCGTCTGAGAAATGCAAGCCTGGAACATGTCTCAAGAGGTTATGTTCCTCTTTTCCTCCTCTGAAGTAGCGTCAAGGGTACCTAAACCATTGACCAGTGAGCTTTCCCCAAAGACCTAACACAGGGACCTGCCAACTTCCTCTACTTGGCAAGTCAACAGGCAAACTCCTTTGCCACTCACTCATTCCCCACAGTTGTGTAGGCACCACCCTGAAAGCTGCCCTATAGCTGGGACCCATTAGTGCATTAGAAGCATTAAAGGTCTGGACTCCAAGAGTTCAGCTGTCTCAGAGTTTGACATCACATTTGCTCCTTCTGGGTCTGAGCACTGCCCTGTCCATGGGAAGGACAGTTCTGCAGCATGATCCCACCTCCACCAAATTCCTCAGAGCACCCATCACAGGGTCCATCTGCCAGCAGAAGGACAAACAATATCTGCCCAAACATGCAAGAGCCTGCTAAGCTCAGCCATCAACTTAAAAAAAAACAAATAAATAGCCAAATAAATATTTACTCAAGTTGGAGAAAAAAAAACAAATCCCTGGAGGAAGAGAGCTACAAACCAGCCACTTCTTCCCAGGTAAAATCTTGTAATGACGTCAGAAAATGTATTTTAACAATGCACAGGAAATCGGTGATGGCAGGTCTGTAGAAGTTAGTCCATCCAGACTAGCATCTCATCCTGACAGCAGCTGCTTGGGATCTGCTTTGAAAAGAGCTTCCTGCCTGAGGACTCTCCTGAGAAGAGCATTTAAGTGCCTTCTTCTGTCTGATGTGATTCTGAACACTTCCTCTGTGGGCACCAGGGACATTCCTGCTCATGGAAGTACCAGCTCCACACACACTGAGAAAGAACAAGATCCACGGTCTCAGGGGGCCAGTACCATAGGCTATTTTTAATTCCTTGTGTAAATGCACTTATGTGGGTGCAACACTGCAGAGGTTTATTCACATTTCCAGCATATTTGCCAGAGGACTTAAGCGCAGACTCGCTTTTAAGAAAAACAATGTCAGTCCTGCCACAATTCTGAACCTACTCAAGTTTGCCAAACTGGCTATGAAAGCAGACGGGTAGCGCTGGAAGCTTGATGAAACCGCCCAGCACCATACAAAAATGCAGCTCAGCAAGGGACACAACTTTCTGTTCCCCTTCTGCTCTAAGCAGGACCCCTTCATTTCAAATGAAGGTGCTTGCAGTCTGTGGGTGTCTCCTAAAAAGCAGCAGAGAATCAAACCTCTGGGCACTGTCAAGATATAAAACAGCAGCAGAAAAGAAACCAAGAGCAGGAAGCAAGCAGAAAAAGGAATTATTAAAGGGTAAAGCGGTGGTGCCTTCCCAGGAGATGTGCATGAAATGTTTATGTCTGGCACCAGACGTGATAAACACCTGCCTGACAAACCCTTTGCAAAGTGGCTGCCATCCAAGCCTTATATATATTATTTGTGGATCAGAAAGCAATAAAACCTGTTGCATTTAACTCAGGAGCACTCACTGCAATACCCAAAAGGGTCAGGAGGCAACTGCCTCAGCTAATCCTCATGCCCAGGGAGTATGGATTTCTCTGTAGAGAGAGCATCAACTAACTTGTAGCAGTAGCTGGCACTGTGCTTGTAGTAGCGGCACAAGTTCCCATCATCAGGAGGCGTCGCACAGAAGAAGATGGTGGGAGACAGGTTATAGCGGCCAGTTTTGCAGAACTCATCCATCTCTCTTGGGACGCCAGGCTCGATGGCCACTCGATCACCTGCCAGGGTGAAAGCGGACTGTGTTATGTGGGAAGAAGTTGAGCACATAGGTATGAAGAGCACCAAACAACTGAAGAAGACAGTGGCACAAGACAAGCATGAGGGACATCCGCTCACCGAGGAAGATCAGGCAGGTTCCTAACACTTCCTTCATGGTGGTCTCATTACCAAGATCCTCACAGTTACTTGACCGTGATGGTGTTTTGAGGCACAGACAGAGCAGGTGGAAGCCCAATCAAATACAAATCTGCTAGATGAAAAGCGAGCCCACACCCCAAGCAATTACATAAGTGATCAGAGGTTTTTTTCAGAATCTTTAGTAACTGGAAGAGGAAATAAGGAGGACAAAGCAGGTGAGCACTGGTGGCCACCACACTGCCAGCTGGAAAGGACTGTTCCTGGGGAAAGAAGCTTATCGAAGTCAGGCGGGACTGAGCAGAAATCAGAGACATCCTGATGCTTTGATGGAGTAGCCCAGACTGATGGAGGGACACATGCTGCAGGACAAGTTTATTATTTAATTGCAATTATGAGGAAGGATGGACTAAAGAAAACAACTGTGTGACCACAGTACAACTTCCAAGTACACAAGGGACACAAGACACACCATTTTATTTGGCAGAAGCCAAGCAAAGCCACATCTCTCAGCAAAGCTCTCCACCAACAGGCTTTCAGTCATACACAGTGACAAGCAGGAGGATGGATGGAAGTGAAGAGCTATCCAGCCCACTGCACTGCCTCTGACATGGCCAGCCAGGGCTGTGAAAGGTCTCACTCTTCAGCAGTGATGGTCAGCCATCATTTTAGATAGGAAGCTGGTTTTGTTTCTTCTGTCATGGGCAACACTTTATCTGCATTGTATTTCCCCTGCATCTTATTAACCAAGGCGCCTGTAAGGTGCCTCTGTAACTCTTGCTAGCTCTCCCATGTCCTCTTCACCTTGCCTAAGCTCCTGTTGTCAGCAAACCATAAAACTCGCTTCTTGGCCCACTTTATAGGACATTCATGAGCATGGCTAACTTTAGAGGTCGTACCACAGGGCCTGGCAGAGTTGCTCCAGTGACCTCTCCCCACTGCAGGAGGCTATTCTCTTACCTTCAATAACACACAGAGCAAAGAAATATTAACAGCAGGTTGTTGGCAAAAGCAACATATGTGGTTTCTGAAGCTTTATCTAGCTTCTTCAAAAAGGCACCTCATACCAACAAACCCTCTGTGTTAAAATAAAGTTAAAGCTCAAGAAATCCCAGAATAAAACCTACCTAAGAAATACCATGAACTGCAGTGGCCAAGCTGGGTGATTAATAGCAGCACAGTGACACTCTTTGAAGGAGGTCACACTATTCAATTTACAGCTCAGAACATCAAATAAATTTACCTATCAAAATAGCACAGCTTGTTATCAACACATTCTCAGGAACTGTTTAGCAGGAAAACAAATAAAATGACAGTTTTGGTTCCAATCACCTGGTTTCAGATGAGTCACCCCCGATCCTGCTTTGATGACAGTCCCGGAAGCTTCGTGCCCCAACACCATAGGGTCCTTCACAACAAAATCCCCAATTCGACCATGCTGCCAGTAGTGAACATCAGACCCACAGATCCCAACAGAGTGCATCCGCAGGAGGACCTCTGCCAGAAAAAGAAGAAAGGATCCTTGTAGACAAACTTACCTTCTTGGGCACTGGGAGATCAACACTCCCATCCCTGGGCCCCACCATGAAGGCCAAGCCAGCACTGAAACATCTATATTTATCAGCATTAAATAAATGTACCAGAACTGAGTGTGCACGCATTGGGATAGACAGCATATTCAGGAGACACCTGCTGAAGTACAGAACTACATAAGGGTTTACAAATCAGGAAAGCTTAAAATAAGGCAAGACCCCTGCGCACAAAAGCTAAGGCAATCTAAGAAGGGCGTGACTGTTACTGGACCAAAAATTCAGCACTGGGGAGGCTGCCCCTCAAATCCTAGGGTCAGTTTTGGGCCCCCCACTCCAAGAAGGACATTGAGGAGTGTGGCCAGACAAGGGCAATGTAGCTGGGGAAGGGTCTAGAGCACAAGTCTGGTAAGGAGCAGATGGGGGACCTGGGGCTGTTCAGCCTGGAGAAAAGGAGGCTCAGGGGAGACCTTCTCACTCAACAGCTGCTAAAATGACATTGGACCCAGGTGGGGTTGATCTCTTCTCCCAAGGAACAAGCTCCATGACAAGAAGAAATGGCTCGTTGCAGCAGGGCAGGTTTAGGTTGGACATGAGGAACAATTTCTTCCCTACAGGGGTTGGCAAGGTCTGGCCCAGGCTGCCCAAGGCACTGCTGGAGTCCCCATCCCTGCAGGGGTTTCAAAGACATGGAGATGTGGTGCTGAGATGTGGTGATTTGGTAGTGCTGAGGGAACGGTTGGACTTGACAACCTTAAAGGCCTCTTCCACTCTTAAACATTTATGTAATTTATGTAACAATGGAAGAGCAAGTCAGTTTTCCTTTTCCCTAAGCTATAATTTTGGCCCTGGCAAGGTAGTGAATAAAATGTCATCCCAAAAAATCAGCAAGTTCTGCAATAGGATCATCTGTCATGTTCCAAGAGCTGTTAAATATGAAATACACGAGCTGATGAAACAGGAAGGAAAAAAAGGCCAGATAAAGAAGTGTACCTGTGACAGCTCCAGCTCTTCTTTTCAAGAGGAAATGCAGCATCATCTGTTTCAACCACACATTCATTTTTGGATTGTTTTATACTGTTTTTTTGGTTGGTTGGTTGTTTTTTTTAATACTTAAAATATTTTATCTCTTTATATTATCAAAAAGCAACAAAAGAGAATGAGAGAAGAGATTGGTAAAGAAAGCAGACAGAATCAGTCATCTCTAGACCTACCATTAGGACCTGGTTCCGGGATTGGACAGTTTTCCTACAAAACAAAAGAAAAAAAAAAGGAAGCATTCAGCTGCTTGTGCACAGCCATAGGAATACCCTGTGGAAAGTCAGGCCAGGTTCATTTGGGTAAACCCATAAGCAGATGAGGTTTTTGGCTCTGCCTGCTCAAGAAGACACTGCTGTACAGTGAGGAGGGATATGTGTGCCATCCACCCTTCCTCCCTAAGCTCACCTCATTTTGCTTGCTCAGTGGAGTAACATGAGCATCTGTTCTAAGTGAGCACTCAGCCAGCTTGTCAATCCACTCTGCAAATTATTTCGCAGTCATTTCCCCGTCCCTGCCCAAACAAGAGCCATACACTAAACTTTCCTGCTCTCCAGCCTCAAGTTTCAGCTGAATCCTCCATCCTGCTGACAAAAAAAAAAAAATCACCTTCTGTAACCAGGAAGATTCTGAACCACCTGCCTCTAGAAAGTATTATTATTATGAATAATAGGAAATATTTTTACTACCTAATAAAACCTCAATGTAGAAATCAATTGTGAGCCTTATTGTAAATCACATTTAAGGTCATATATGCTTGTAACTGGCATGACACCTCTTTATGGGATGACTAATAAAAAGAGTCATAAAAGCAGTCACTCGGCCCCAATTTCGTGCTAACAACGAACTCTTCATAATCAATCCGTTTGCAGCTCAGCTTTTCCTGTGTTCCTTGACCCCTTTACCCACAGCCCAAAATTGGGCTCAAGACCTTTGAGCAGACCTATTCACACAGCTCCTGTTAAAAAAAAGATAAAGATTGACGCATGTATATTAGCAAGCTTGTGCTTGATTATTTCTCATAGTTGGCAAGAAAACTGAGCTCTGGATTTGAGAGATCAGCAATTGCTTTATAGCTTCCCTCCATGTATTAGCTTCACTGGTTAGAAGCTGCTACAGAACAACATGTGCGATTTTTTGCTGCCCTGCTGCACAGAAAATAGTGTATCCCTTCCCGCTTCTGGGGAGCACTGTGTTGCGTTTTGGCTGATTAAGTATATTCTCAACTTCAGCACACTCCTCTGCTTGTACTTTGTACTTTGTACTTCACCAATCCAAACATCCCGAAAAGAGGCATTCTGGGAACACATTCTCCAAGTGCTGCTCTTTTCAAATACCTGTTGAATAATCATTCAGTGCTGCCAGTGGGCAGGAAGGCCCAAACTCTGCCGACTGGAGCACAAATGGAAACGCAACTGAAACAACTGAAATTTTCAACATTCATAACTGTATCTGCATTTTTTCTATGCGGGGTGTTTGTTCTGTCCCACAAAGGACATAGGCCAGAGTTATTTTTAGAAGTTGATCTAGATGTAAAAAATGTCAGAATAAGCATCCAGTCTGCTAAAATATCAGAGGTCCAGACCACCTCAGTAATCTCAGACCAAATAGTCCACGGTGAGAGATAAAACAAGCTAATTTCTAGCTGAAAATATATGTGGCACTCCTCAGCCCAGTAAAAACCCCACTTTTTCTGCAATAACAGATGTGCTGAAAACCAGACATCTTGGTGGAAAGTGACTCCTCCAGCCTGATTTGTGGAGAACAGGGAGTGACCAAACTGGAAGACCCCAAAGTATTTCAAGGCACATGTTCTGCTTGCTGTCCACTGCTCACTGAGCAGTTCAGAGAGAGCAGCTTGAGTAACTGAGGATGTGAAGGAAATGCAGCAAATGTTTTCTATGAAATGAGATACACAGAGAGGATACTGTGCATGCATAAAATCCAATAAATTCTCAGGTGGCAACTGCCTAAGAGCAAGAGGAGAGTCAACAAAAAAAGAAGCCAATGCATTTGTGCTTTGGGTCAGCTACTGAAGTCATTGTTACTCTCCCCACGGGCAACAGGTCCACGAGAACAAAGAAGGGTGTGGGAATTACGGGGAAGATCATCTCACCTAACTTTAGATACCAACGCAGATAACGAGTTCAGAGTTCATTGCCTAGACTCCTTACCTGATCAGCAAACATGGCAAACAAACTTCAGAGAAGCCCACTAGGATCACACCCCACAGGGCTGCCAGCAAAGCACTGATGACCACCTCTGCTGTCTCCAGCAGTACAAACATCCCAAGGTACACTCACAGATCTGGGTGTCAGCCAGTTTAGAGACAAGCAACATCGACAGGATGGAGCCAGCATCCACCCTCACAAACCTCATACACCTCTCTAAACCACACCACAGGGTTTTTGAAACATGTTCTTGAACTAGAGGGACCTTCTCAATTCTCACTCACTGTGGCGATACCTTTTATTTCTAGTAAGTCAGGCCTCACGAGCTTGTAGTGAAAGTGCAGTTCTATCAAAGGGGAGCCACACAGCAATCACCCACATGGACATGGCTTAGGCTTTGGCACGTGTCACTTGAGCTGTGCAGGAATGGTAACAATCAACTGCTTCCCTAATAATCATCCCCAAAACAATCTGCTGTAAGGTATCCGAATTCTGCATCGTTGTTAAGAATGGTTAAGAACTGCCTGTCAATTTTTGCCCATATAAATCTTCCTTCCCCAATCTGGCAGTTGCCAAACACGAACCTCCAGCAGCACTGCAATGATTCAGTACCCAGGAGCAACCAAGCTTTCACAGTGAGAGAGGCAGAATCGGTCTGAAGCACCGACTGAAAATGAAGGTCCTCTCTCCGTGACCGTACTCTAGCACAAGCACAGGCGTCACCAGTGCGGCTGCTCCCTTTGAACCCTCCCTCCTGCTTTCTCCCTTGGGCTGCGAGCAGCAACACGTCACCCTCCGTTTCTGCTTTCTGGGAACGCCTTGTTCACGAGGCCGTCCACCGACCAATACCCACTCCCCATCCCACCACCCACTCCCCATACCACAGCTCCCATCCCCTCCTTTCTCCTACGCGACCCAGAGGGACTCGGCCCGATCCTTCTCCATGGGACAGTCTCGAGCTCTGGGCTCCCCACTTGCCCCACGGGTCAGGCCCCCCGAGCACGGGGACAGCCGCTGCTGTTCCCGGCTCCCAGCTGGGGCAAGCACAGCTCCCTGACCCAGCACCGGTCGGGGGGGCCGGGGGAATGATGCCTCCGCTCCTTGGGGCTGGGGGCTCAGCCCCTGCGAGCTCGCAGCTCCGCAGGGACTGCCTGCGACGGGGTGGCCCGAACCCGGTTCCCCCTCACTCCAGCCCGGCCGCCCGGGAGCCGCAGCGCCGCCGAGTACGGCCCCGCTCCCGGCCCCCTCCTCCCGGGCTCCGCCAAGCCGCGGCGGCCCCGGAGCAGCCCGCTCCCCCCGGCCCGTACCAGGCGCAGGTCCCCGGCTCGGTGCACCACCACGGCCAGGTTCTGCCCCGGCGCCGCCATAGCTCGGCTCGGCTCGGCTCAGCGCGGCGCCCGGGTCCAAGGGCCGGCGGCGGGACCTCCCACGGTGGGGCCGCCCCTCTGCCCCCGGCCGCTTAGGCCCGTCACCGCCCCCGCGTCAGGGAGCGGAAAGGCCCCGCCCCAGGCCCCGACCCCAGGCGCACGTCCAGACCCCAGGCCTTCGTATCACGATCGGCCTCGGGCACCCCCCCCAGGCCCCGGCGCCAAGCTGAGAAGCAGGTCCGGGATTAGGCTCCAGCTCCAGACCCTGACCAGGCCGCGAAGCCAGCTTCAGGATCAGGCCTGGGCCCTGGACTCAACTCCAGGCCCCAGGCGCGGCCTTGCTGGGCCTCCACTCCAGGATAGCTAGGAACCAGGAGTCTGCAGCACTAGTCCTGCTCCATCCTGCAGCCTCCCCTGGGCACTTGCAGCACCTGGGCCAGTGGTCCTGGTGTTTAAGAGCCTAACTGGCTGCCCTTGAGCCTTGTCCCCTCTCACATCATGTCCGTCTGAATGCATGCTTCTGTGCTAAATGGAGTGGCTTGGTTCAAAGCAGCACTGGTGTGAAAACAGCAGCAGCATAGTACCATGTGCTTTGACTAAAATTCAACAAAATGTGGGCCCATGGGCTTGCCCAGACCCAAGTGGACACAGCGTCATTGGAATGTGGAAATACCAGCCCTGAGGATGGCTTACTGAGGAAAAAAAAAAAAAAAAAAAATATTAAAAGAAGGGGGACTTGAGATATTCTGGGTTTCAGGGATACGAGGTTTCCCACACAGAGTGCACAAACATCTCAAGAAGATTATCCACTCCAGCATCCCCTAAGATCATTCTGAAACTGATAGCTATCCAAGCTGGACTTCCTTGGAAAAATAGAAAATGTATAGGCTACGTCATGCGAAGTTGCCAGAACCAGCTAAAAATAGCCTGCACTTTTAATATTACTGCTTCCTCCTGAATGTGAGTATCTGTGAATTTCCTTTCCTTCTTGCAAAAGTGTGTTGTCTTCCAGGCAGACAAGGGCTGATATGTTTAATTCCTCCTTATCAGGGTCATTCCCCCTCGTGTTGAGCTGATTCAGAGCCAGCATCAAATCAGTGGCTTCAAGCCGCCCCAGTGGAGCATGTGTGTGAGGGAAGCTGTGAGCAAATGCCTTGCTCAGTGTTTACACAACAGTTCAATTCCTGCTGTATCCACCGCCTTGGTGCACAGAGCACGAATATTTGCTTTTCTAATTATGGAAAGATAGGGAAGGGACGCGTCTTCCTGGACACACTCGTTTTCTCAAGGCACCTCATTTGCACCCTTCCTTTTCAGAATGTGTTTGCAGCAAACCTCTGAACTCGTCGCGCAAATTGTCTGCATTGTTCTGCATGCGTCCTGCCGTAGAAGCCACTGTGGAATCCCACAGCATTACGCAGAACACACAGCCTGGTCCTTCAGCTCCCTAATCTGAACATTGTACTAGGAGCTCCCCTGGGAATTTATGACTCTTGCTATAACACAAATCCTTTGGGTTCTCATGTCAATTCTGCTCCCCAGGTGCGTTGCAAGGTGTTGAGGGCTCTGCTGGGAGCCATCACAGGAGTCATCTCCAGCTGCTGCATCACTAAGTCTCACTCTCCTGATGGACTTTCTTCCTCAATATTGCTATTTTCAGATAAAACCCGGAATAAGCAGGGTTGCTAGAATGAATCATTCCCGGGGATGTCCAGGTTGCTGGTGATTCCCATGTGGCCTTATCCCTCCTTTTCTCAAGAGAAATTTCCCACAGGCTTAGTGTTTGCTCTGCATGCAGCAAACAGACCAGGCCAGTGGAAGGTGTGTTGGGCAAGCCAAAAATGTGTTTCAATTGCCCTGGGCTTTGTCTTGCTGCACAAGGGGCTTCTGTGCCACTTTAATCTGAAGAACCCAGCCTCTGGCTGCTGCTGTGCCTAGGGTGTCACTTCTTTGACAGGGTGGGGTGGCAGATTTAAAGTGCTTTGATTCTGTCATCTTCTATCCCAGGAGGAACTGTTGTTGCTGGATCTTCTTCACAAGGCACAGTGCCCTCAACTAACAGGGCCCTGTGGACAGACAGCCTCTGCTCCTGCCCTGCAGCAAGATGGGGAGAAAGGTGCCTTCTTGCTGGTATTTGGGCAGATGAGTGGCTTTTTGTTGGGGCAGGAGAACTGGCTCCTTCAGCTCCTCTGTCCCTCCCTGACATGATTGTCAGCTCTGTGTCTTCAGTTTCCTCCCCTTCTCTTTTCTGCTTTCCTTCTGGATCGGATCCACTTTACCTTTTCCATTTGGGTTTTCTCTGCCAGTATTTGCTGTCTGGCAGCTAGCTCTAGCATGCAGACTGGGTCAGCTTTTGCTTCAACATCACAAGGACTTCTCCAGCTGCTACAAGTCCTCTGAGATCCTCATTTAAAAGAAGTTTTGAAGCTCTTGCCTTGGTCCATTTCTCTTTGTTTGCCTTCAGCACTGCCTGGTGAGCACTTTTGACTTCAAAACAAAGAAAGGTCTAAACAAAACAGACCTAAGACTTAGTTGCACGTTCATTTTTCACTTACACTTATGGGCATCCAGCTTTTACTGACCACAGAGTCATTCACATTCCTTCAAGTGCTCAATAGCGGTCCTGTAAAGATCATGTCATAACCATAAAGTTGACCTTGCAAAACAACCCTTATCACCAGAAGCATTTCTCTTTGCATTAGCTCAACAAAAACACATTTGCCTTTTTAGCTCATGATCAGGATCATTGTTGCCTTAGTGTGTAAGAAGATAGGTGCTTTGTTGACCTGACTGTAACTCGGTTCACTTAGAGCAGTCAAACTCAGCATGTGTTTTCCTTGTTTGAAGGTTATGAAACACCTCTCTGGACCATCTCAGGTGAGGAGAGTGGTGGCATGACCTCAGGGGGACTCATCCCCATGTCTTGCAAAAGGAGCTCCCCTTGAAAAGGAGCTTCCCTGTGGAAGGTAAGGACAGTAGTTTGGACCCCAGGCTCCTTGCAGTGATCCTTCAGCAGTCCCACATGGTGGAGCAGCCTTGGGTGTAGTGCTGTATTGTGGACCCTGTGTGGAGTACCCATATACCTCCTATGAGCATCAGATGTCAGTGCAAACCTCTGGTTCAAAATGTAACCTAAGAGTTGAATTCCCTGTAGCCTGAGCTAGATCTCTCCACCTTCATGAGTCCTCCATCTCCATGCACAGCTCAAGCAGAACTTACCCCAGAGGCAGCTACTTCTATTCTTATTTATCATATAAACTATTTTCTTGTTTGCCTGGTATGTGTTGCCACCCTCATCAGGGTCCCTCTGAATCTTCTCGCACATCCCAGCATAGAAATTCTCTTTCTGACTAACTAGATCAACTGTTTTCTCCTGAACTTAGACAGAAAGTTCTAAGATGCCTGTCCAGATCTACCAGCACCTTTGACAAGTTAGAAAAATAAATAAATTTAAAAATACAGTAATAACTTCTTTCACCCAAAGAGAGAAGATGTCATAGCATTACTTCAACTGTAAAGCCACAATCCAGGGGTGGCCTGATGTCACCTCGGAGTCAAAGTGAGTGTGTTGGGGCTATGTGAGGTACGTCACAACCACCAGACCTAGATTCAGATTGAGTTAGCAAATAAAGCTGGAATAGCTCTAAATGCGGGGAAATATATTCCAAAATTTTAATACCAGGTTGTATTTTTAAATACTAAATTCCTGAAGAGATGAGCCCTCAGATCTCAAACCCTTGAGAGAGCTTGTCCAAAAGGAAAAAGAGCCTCTGTTGTTGAACATGGATGGAGTGCAAAATATCTATCAACAGTCCTTATTTTGAATATTTACCCACACCCCAAAACCCAGTTTCCTTTGCTGGAAACAGAGCTTGCCTCTGCTCCTTGTCCTTGGAGCACTTCACAAGATGCTACACTGGGAAGACAGAGGAATATATTAGGATCCAACACTTCCAACTGCCCAGTCAGCTTTTGTGGCTGCTGGTTATAAAATTTTGTTTCAGGTTGAGGCCTTCAGCCATGCCTCCACATATGTGCTGCCACTCAGTAGGCCTTTTCTACAGATGCCATGATTCAATCACTCAGATATTTCCTAAACACACAGTTATTTGCATAGCTCAGATTTATAATTTCCTCACAAGCCATCCTCAGCTGATGACTTCCTTGTCCACACCTGCTCTCATCCTTGCACGCTGCTGAGATATCATGCTTCATATCGTCCCATCAATTAATATTTAACATCATTTTCCCTGTAAGAGCTCGGGGAATCATCTGAGATGTCCTTGTGAGACAATAATTTAGTGATCACATGTCAGTGTTTTAGGAGCATGAAGGCACATGTGTTCCCCTGGCACAAGAGAGGTGGATGTACCCTTTATGTCAACCAGACAGGTCTGTCCTGTCCCCAAACCCAAGGCAGGACCAGAAGTCCTGTGGCTGAACAGCTCCTCAGCATGGTGAATTTATTGTCAGAAATGCGGCTATTACAACCTTGTTTGTAAATGAGCTTTGTCCAAACAACAGCATCAGGACATGTGTTGTGTGCACTGACCTGAGTACAAGTATGGAAGGGTCTGAACCCAAAGCTGATGGGAGCATAGAGCCCCGGGCTCTGGTCCTGCTCCCAAGAGTTTGCAAGGACAAACCATTCTCCCAGACATCTGTGGTTATAAAAGAGCTTCACAAACAGCAAGATCTCCCTACTAATGTACTTTGAAGTCTCCCATATGACCTTTTTCCTTACCTTGACGTTGTGACCTGAAGAGCAGGTAAACCCCACCCTAATATATCCATGCAACAACACTGTTCTGTCAGAAGTGTTGCTGTTGCCCCCACCTGCCTGCTCTGATCCCTTTCTGTTTGAAAGACAATTTTACTGGCATTATGGCCATTTATTGCTCAAGAGGCTGACAAATCTCCTCTGGCAACTACCTCTCCAGCCTTACTTCCATGTGTGGAAGCCAAGATTTAGCCTACTGGGACTTACTGGAGGTCTCTCATCCATCTCTTTGACAAGCAGGGTTGACTTCAAAGCCACATAAAGTTGCTCAGGACCTTGTCCAGTCTGGTGGTGAGGCTCTCATTCTTGGTAATCCTTTTCCAAAGCTCTGGGGCTCTTCCAGGGATGCACCATGCTTATGATGAGCATTTTTTCCTTTCCTGGAATGTCTATTGCAATTTGAGCTGTTGTTTCTTGTACTTTCTCTGGGCATCTCTGAGAAAAGTCTGTGCCTGTCTTCTGTATGTCCACCCGCTAGGTAACAGAAGTCAGTAATTATATTCCCTAGAAACCTTCTCTTCTGCTGTCATACAAGTCCAGCTCCTTCAGCATCTCCTCATATGCCATGTACTTCAGTCTTCACTGGACTTTGCAGTTGACCAGCCTTTCCAGCACCCTTCTGGAAAGATATACTCAAAGTCCTCCTTCCACAACCACAAGGCAAAATCAAGTGGTCAGTGATGTTACTTCCCCTCCACTACAGCATCCCTTGATGCTTGTACCACCCTGAGATTATCTTCTTTGTGTCTTTGGCTTTTTTACTGGTTTTTTGTTTGCTTGTTTGTTTATGCTTTTTTTTTTTTTTTTTTTTTTTGGTTGTTGTTGTTTGTTGGTTTGGTTTGGGTTGGGTTTTCTGTTTTGTTTTGGTTTTTGTTTTTCTGCTACTTGCCACACACTGTTGACTCCGGACAGGTTTAAGACCCAGCCACTTGGTACTTATGTTCAACCCTGTAGAAATAGCTTGGTCCAGACTCACCAATGCAGTCAACAGCCTATGTTTTGGGCTTCTAGTATTTCTATTTTTCCATAAGAAAGGATGAAGGAAGGACAGAGAAGCTGCCTGGGTGGTTTTCAGAGCTTTTTCCAAGTTCATGATATAGCCCTCATTAAGTCCTCCTGGGCATCTGGGGCCTGATAGAACCATGCAGGAGACATGAGGCCAGTTTTGAGGGAGCTGTTTCATACATGGGTTAGCTGCTGAAAGAGCGGAAAGCTCCCTGTGAATGAAGCAGAGAAATGGGATAACAGAGCACAAGACAAGCAGGGCTTGGTGAGAGATGTGGATCAGTAACTGAAGAAGGACTAGCTACAAGAAGGCCTGAAGGCAGAGCGGGGACCCTGGACTATGGTGTGGTGGAGACAGGGATGGTAGCAAAGAGCAGCAACGGAGCTTGGACAACACATAAGGAAGTTACTTCATTCTCCACAATGAAACAGGCTATGGGGAAGGCCCAGCTACTTCTCATCAGGAATCAATACTCCAAGATAGTCTCTGGGTGATAACAAGATTTTTGCACTTTGTCTCTCTCTCATGCTGGGTCTTTCCCCAGGAGGTGTTTCCTGGAGGAGTCTGGCTTCTAGCACTAGTAGCACGGGGCTGGAGGCGGTTTTCTTTGTTCTGTAGCCATACCTAATCCATTGCCTGTACCATTCACCACTAAGTTCAATGCCAACAGATTGAAGAAATGCTAAAAAAACCACCCCACACACCTTCAAACACGTCTCACATAACTAAGCACAGTGGAATGAATCATAAACCACATTCCCTCAACAAATGAGGAAACACAGGGAAACAAAAACATCAAGCGCAGCAAGGAAGCAAGGTACTGGTTTGTGGCCCTACCCCTCAAGATTTGTTAGGGAAGTTAATAAAAATGTGCTGACGTTCTTTCTTGTTAAACAAGGTGACCTATTTACAATAAATTCAACCACCCAGGGCTAAAAATGAATGCTAGATCTCAGAGGGAATTGAGGAACTTCCTTTTCTCCAGGGGAAAGGGGGTGAATCTCTTGTTTCTGATATGGCCTAGACTCCATTTCTGAGATGAGTATGAGCAGGAGGGCAAGTACTGGTCCCAGTGGAACCTTGGCCCTCGGAGACCATTAATAGCCCATATGGGCAAAAGACTTTAACAAAAACGATGTAGGGTTTCTGGGTAAATGTCCAGGGGGAAGATGCTGAGAGAAGAAACAAGCTCTGTACCATGAGCAATGTCCATGCTGTAAACATCCCCAGGAGAAGGGATTTGGGTACAGTAAGAGCAGGCACAGGCTCCTGAATGCCTTCTGGTTCCAGAGGAGATTGGACATCAGCAGGGTAGAATGCCACTGACATAAAGATCCACCCAAAGAGCAGGAACCCTCCCTCCAAGGGCTCTCAAACTCTTTGAGTTTTACTCTCCAAATAAAACCCATAGGCAGACAGAAAACATGTTGGGAGTCCAGCGATAACCTGAGTAGTTGCAGCATCCAGGTTTCTCCTTCCCCTGGCAGCACTAGGTGCCTGGAGAGCTTGCCCAATGTCACCAGAAAGGCCTCAGACAGCACAACAGTTGCTTGTTTAATGGTCTTCCCAGAAACATGGAGAGCCCAGCAGTGGTCTCCCAGGAATGTTTTCCTCCTTGTTTAATCTCATCTGGAGTACATAGAGGTGTGACATTCTTGCCCTTCTCTTCTCTCCTCCAAAGGAGGGAAAAGATTAACCAAACGTCATGTACAGTAACCATCAGGGTGGATTGTGGCAGTGATAATCTGTGCTCCAAGCCAGGTGGATGTCAAGAGCCAAAAGCACCTTGTAACATAAAATTCCTGAAGAAAGTAACCAGAGGTTGCTCCAAAATTAAGCAAACATGGATAAACCCTGGTGCCACGTTAAGTCTGGATGATTGCTGCACAAAACTTCCATTCCTGAAGCATCAGGAGTTGGCAAAACCAGGTTTTGGGGCAAAATAAACTCATTTCCCAAGGCTGTGGATCTTCTGAAACCAGATATTTATGTGCTTCTTGCTAGCTGGCCAAACTGCTGATGACTTGAGGAGTACCTCTGCCAAAGGGAGGGAGCAACCCAGGGAGATCACAAAACCACTGCCCACCCTGAAATCTTCAGCCACTGAGGAAATACGGTTCCCGTTTTGTCCCTTTCTTGTCCACTGTTAAATGGCAATTCCCATTTATAAGCCTGGGATGATGTCCTAAGGACAGGAATGGCCTGGCCTCCATACCTTTTATAAAAGTAATGCTCTGTCTCCTCTACATCCTAATATAAACACCTTAGAAGAAGAAAAGTAATCATTAGATGGAACAAATGCATAATGAAGACAGTATGTGAGAATTAAGCAGCTTCTCACCTCCAGAGGTGTCTAGAAAAGAATGGGAAGACTAGGAACATTCCACCGTTCCACATCTCACCCTTGAAGAAGTTCTTCCCCTTTCCAGTCAACCCCAAATTTTCTCCTCTTCTCCTGCAAGGCCTTCTCCTCTATTTCCTCTCAACTCTTTTGCCCTTTGGGGTCTTGCACAGAGTCACAGGCAGCCCTGTTCCTTGCACTCAAGGCTAACACCCACACGGTAAACATGTCTCCTTGCAATCATCCACTCCCTCATTCTGCACTCCTGCCAGATCTCTCTTTTGGCTTGCTCTTTTGGTTCCTCCTGCTTATCACCTACAAGCATTGGGCAGGCTTCAGGTCTCCTCTGAGAGAGGTATGGAGTCCCCAGACCTCAGTGTCTCTTTTATGCTCCACAACATGGCTGAGGGCTACAAAAAAAAACCTCTACTGTTTCAGTCTTGGGTGGTTCTTTACCAGTCTGTAGGGACCATTGAAATTTTCTCCATCCAAGTGTCATTCAACAGTGTCATTTTGGACAGTCTTGGAGTATCTCCAGTTTTTGGAAACCATCATGATAAGTTGTTCTTACATTCCTAGAGTTCCCACATTCTTCCCTGGACACCTCTGGAGGTAAGAAGCTGCTGAACTCTCACATACTGGTTTCATTATGCATTTGTTCCATCTAATAATGACTTTTTTCTGAGGTGGTTTCTATTAGGAGTTAGAGGACACTGTGCATTACTTTTAGGAAAGGTATGTAAGATTTGCATATTCACTCTTGCACTGTGAGCAGCAGGAATGATCTGGAGCATCTTTTTGAGGCCAGATAACTAAGAACTGGGTGTGGTTGGAAAGGCATGCTGGGCTTGGCATGACCAGCCCACTGGCCACATTCCTTCAGAAATGCAATGGAAAAGCAACCGCTGAAGAAGGAGGCTGAGCATGGAAAGCTGCTTTGAGTTGAGCTGGTTCAAAAGCCCAGCACACCAAGGATGGCTGAACTGACCTGCACATGTGTGGTGATACATCCTACTCCAAAACTTGCTCTGGAGATCAGTCTTGCAGCTCATCTGCAAGGCTCAGCCCTGTGTGATTTGCTCATTCTAATTTTACACATCATGTTCCTTTTGGAAAGCAGTGACTGGTCAGCTCCTTCCCCGGGGTGCAGCTGAGCTCAGAGGGAGGAAGCCCAGGAGTAATGGCCACAACAACGAGATGGGAAGCTGCAGCTCCAGAAGAAGCTGCAAGGATGAATAGGGAGCAGGCATTGGGCAAGACCAGTGGCTTTACACAGAGTTGAACTTGAAGCTGTATAACTGACTAAACCAATTCTGGGAGCAAGGAGACCTGCAAGGATACGATACTGGATGGATATTTTTATAAACTTCTTGTTTTTCTATTCCAGCCTTGCTACTTTGAGTTCCATTTAGTTGGGAAGTGACCTGTTCTAGTTTATACCTGAGTTTGTTATGCCAGAAGTCTTTGTGGGATGTTGGAAAGTCTGAGATCCATGCCAAGGGTTTGGCAGAGTCGGGGTTTCAACAGGTACTGGCAAGAAATAGAAGCCCAGGGCCAAGAAAGAAACAGGATGATGCCTTGAGAAACACCACAGAAGCCACATGGGACTTGATTGGTGGATTTCATGACACAGGACAGCATCTGCTCTTTTAACCCTTGACAGATGGACATCCTTTACAACCCTGATCTAAGATGAGAAGAGGCCAGGATTCAGAATTGACTCACTCCTGCTTTTTCTTCTCTTCCAAAGCAGTGACCCCGTTGGAAACTTCTGGTCCTATTAGAGGAGCTGGTTTGTAATTGAATGCCACTCCCGTCTCTTGCAAGGTAGTGTCCTCCCGCTGCAAAGTCCATCACTTCTGTTTATCACCATCACATCTGTGTGCCCCTGCAAAGCAACTACCAGTTGTTTCTCACACGCATATTGATTGACCTGGGGTGCATGAAGAACAGTGAGGTCAGCAGGTAGAGGGAGGTTCTCCTCCCCCTCTACTCTGCCCTGGAGAGGCCACATCTGGAGTACTGTGTCCAGTTCTGGGCTCCCCAGTTCAAGAAGGACAGGGAACTGCTGGAGAGGGTACAGTAAAGGGCTACAAAGATGATTAAGGGAGTAGAACATCTCTCTTATGAGGAAAGGCTGAGGGACTTGGGCCTTTTTAGTCTGGAGAAGACTGAGGGGGATCCTTTTAATGTTTATAAATACTTTAAGAGTGGGTGTCAGAAGGATGGGACTAATCTTTCAGTGGTGCCCAGTGACAGGGCAAGAGGTAACAGATACAAACTTGAATATAGGAAGCTCCATCGGAACATGAGGAGGAACTTCTTTACTTTGAGGGTGACAGAGCACTGGAACAGGCTGCCCAGAGAGGTGGTGGAGTCTTCATCTCTAGAGACATTCAAAAACCACCTGGACATGTTTCTGTGTGACCTGCTGTAGGTGAATCTGCCTTGGGAAGGGTGTTGGACAGATGATTTCCAGAGGTCCCTTCTAGCCCCCATCATTCTGTGATTCTGTAAGTCTGTGGACGCAGCTCTCAAAAAGCTGTTCATCTCTATCACGCTGGCAGCTGCCTGTGAAGTCTGAGCTGCTGGGTGTCTTTTGTTTACCCACTCACCACTTACTCCACAAAACTTACTTGACAGAGCCCTTCAGCTCTTGTCTGTAGTTTGCATTGCCAACCCATTTTGGCAGGGTCACACCACTCCTTCCCAAGACCTGCTCATTTATGCACACAGGTATTCTTATGATGTTGGCCATGACTGCCCCTGGTGACAGCTCAGGGGAGAGAATTTATTTTCATAATATTTTTGTCATTATGTCTCTCAGTTTTTTTCTAAAGACTGGTTAAAAGGGAACTTTAGGTTCCTTTGGACTGGGTCATTAGCAGTGGCTTTGCACTGCCAGTGCTGTGCTAAGTAGCCTCAGAGGTAGGGAAAACCTTTACATTCAAAACTTCTTCATGCAGTTCAGAAATGGAACAGCAAGTATGACATCACTGATTTGCTTATTTTCAAGCACAAGGCTGTTTCTCTCTATTACACATATCTCTGTAAGGTCTTTTAGAATGTTACAAAAGCTATTAATATATTAGAGGTAGAGGAATTTTAAGTCTAATTTTAATCTTGAGTACAGAACGATTAAAATCTTATTTGTCCTCCAAAGCCTTCATGATGTCAGCAGTGGCGCCTTCCATGCAGTAATTCTGACATTTAGCTTTAAAAGCCTACAGTGAGCCTCTGAAGGTGTTGTAGCTTCTGTTTTTCTAGTGTTTCTCTCCCAGCCTTTCCAGAAACCCATTTAGTTGAGATGCCTGCATAGCCATCACCAGCTGAGGGGTGGGAGAAGAATTCAACAGGATGCTGAAGATGATTTCACAGGTGTTTGTTACCCCAGGACCTGGCATTCAGTAGGATAATGCTTTTGTTTTCTGTCTGGGGCTTTGTCAGAGTATTTTATACACTGGTGCTTGTTGCCTGAGCCTTGGGGCAATTCTGTAGTTAGCAGAATTTTCTCTACCAACTTCTCTGGCCAGAAGTCATGCAGGATTAGTGTGATTGGCACATGATAGCTCCTAGCTGAAGTCCATATTGACATGGATGTAACCAGGATTGTGTTTCTTAACTGGGAAACAGCTGACAGGGAAGGGGAACCATGTGGTTTTGGAGGAGCAAGGCCAGGGAGAACCTCAGGATGCAAAAGAGTTGCTCAGTTGGAAGAAAATGGTTTCTCAGAGCTGTGAATCATGCCAGGACCCTCCCTCACTGCTGGAATACTCCAGAACACTTCAGCTGAGGAAGAGGAACCTTGCATTGCTACAGGGGAGGATGACTCAAAGGGAAGGGTATGGTGTGGCTCCATGGGTGGAGGAGGGTGCTCCTTTCCAAGAAGGCAGCAGAAGTACTTTTTTTTGTTGCTACTGTGAGCTGGTCTGAGTTGTCTGTTGTTCTGATTCGCCTGAAGTGGGAAGGTTGCTTTGAGACACCTAAAGAGCAAGGTGGTGGTGAGGAGGCAACACCAACTGAGCAAATATCTGCCGTTCCCCATCACCATCCAGGTGCTTAGTCTCTGTCAGGTCCCACCTCCTCTATTCCCCACAGCTCTTCTAAAATCTGCTCCTGCAGGTTGCCCCTGATGAACATCTCCAGGGCACAGCTTTTACTCTGGTGCTTGACCATCACCCAGGAGGGTTGGTTCTGATCTCCTGCATCAGGTAAGGAGCAATGAGAACAGAGCAAGGGACAGAGTGAGTCACAGAGATATAGTGAATTACCTGCAGCAGTCTGAGAGTGTTCATCTGTGGCAAATGAAACCCCATCCTTTAGTTTTGTATTTTTTCCACACTGGAAAATATCTAAAGGGGCCACTTCTGTGTAAGACAAGCATGACCTTGGTCCTGTGCAATATGCCTGACTCACCAGCTCAGCTTCTTCTCTCTGCTGGAAATCTTCATGCAGTTATTAAGAGAAATTGGATTTAAACACAAAATGGCCCAGACAGGGACTTTTCTCCTAACATGAGGAAAATATTCTGTGTATTTGGTTTTATTTTCCCATATTCATCTTCTTATAAGACCATTTTCAATGAGCTTTAGAAATCTGTCCAAAATAATCCATGGGAGGGAGGGGTACAGACAAAGGGGCACAGAACAGCACTTTCAGTCTCTGGAGGTGAGCGTGTGCAATTCTCTAGCCCCACAGTCTTCAGAGGGCAGGTTGGGTTTGCCCATGTTTACTCTAAGGCTCTGCTTGGAGCAGTGCTGGTATTTCTGTCGGCAAGTCAGGATACCTCAAGGTACACCTCTGTAAGTAGAAACAAAGATTGTCAAATGCTTTCTTGACACCACTTGCATTTCTGAGGAGTGTCTTCTTGAGATCTCCTTGACATGGAGCTGGTTTCAACCCCCCATCAGTTCCTCTATTCTTTCTGGTATGGTTTTGTGGACCATCTTGTCTAATGAAGGGCATGCATCCTTGCTCCATTATCTCAGGAAGGCAGATGTTTTCTCCTCTACTCCCTCTCCTTCATCACAGGCTCTGGAGAAGGTGTTTCTCACCAGTTTTGGGCAGTGCTCTATCACTTGGGGTTTTTACTGCAATTGTCCTGAAATTCTGCCTTGGATCCTGCCTTGTCCACGCAAGAGTGGTATACTGGGAGGAAGAAACATGAATTTAAATGGAAGTAACTATAACAATATAATTTCCCACAGTCCACTGCAAAAAGTGTTAGATATCGTGCCTTAGGAATGTTTTTAGCCTGAACAACTCAGTTCAACTATTCCCTTCCTCATCTTGACTTTGGCCTTTTCCCCTCCGACCTTTGGAGCTATGAATGCTTCAGATCTAACATTCATGCCTAAGACTTTGCCCAGAAACAAAAGGTCCATAGGTCTGACTCTCCCTGCTTAGAAAAGCACGAGAAAACCCATCTTGGTTTTTCCAGGGCTCACCCAACACCATCCTCTGTGACTGTCACCGGTGTTTGCTTCCACTGTCTAGTTCGGGAACCTCCCATGCATTGCAGCTTTACTCTGATCTTGTCACCCAAACACACAGCTCTGGGAGATCGCCTTTCTCTTAACCACAACATAGTTTCTTTAGACACCCAAGGTTTATTTACTGGCTTTGGATTTGTGTGTGTTTGCAATAATCTTTTTTAAAGAATATAAACAGTTTAGAAAGCTATTAGCTTCCAGTTTGCTCTCACATAGTGCTTTTCTTAAGGGTAGGGTGTGATGAGAAGCAAATGCCAAGACGTGCTTGAACGCTGAGAAATACTTAAACCCTCTGGAAAACATTGGCTGCGTTCAGTAGGTATATCAAATGTAGTACCTAGAACAACAGGCACTTTTTTTTTGTTCTGAGCTTGAAGTGTACTTTTTTCTTTAAGCAAAAATCTATTCACCCTCATATACTAAATGATAAATGACTTCCTACTGAATGTGGCCAGAGAGACCTGCTTAGCCAGAGTCTCCCATGCAACATTCCCTAAACTGAAAGAATCAAAGAAAGTCTGAGGGTTGAGGGAACTCTGGTGGCCTTGGTCCATGAGGTGTGCTCTGAAGGTCTCCAAGGATGGAGATACCACGTCTCTGTCCAGCAGCTCCACTGCTATCTGTGATTTTTTTTTCCTTGCATCCAATGGGAATTTCCCTCCCCTTCCCCAAGTGGGGTGGTCAAGTATTCCCCAGCCACAGGAGCTCTCTGTCATGAATAAAAAATAATTATATTAAACCGTTAAACATTAAGAAAAGATTTTTAGCCTTAGTTAGATACTAAAATAGTTTCTAAGGTGCCACCTACAGAATTTTTTTGCTTATTTTGGCTATAAGCTTTCTGGCTGTTTAATAAAGCCAAGTACATTGCATGAACTCTTCCTGTCCTTATAAGCAGCTTCTAAACAGGTATTTTATATACCCAGCATTTTGCAAATAATTCCTTTCCCTTTTCCATCCTTTATATGTTCCCTGGCCACCTTTAACTGTTCTTCTACAGCTTCCCAATCACACCAGTTACCTTAGACATACTCCACGCCTCCATATGTCATCAGTGATACTACTTGCTGTCCTGCCAGCCAGTGATTTGTCACAGAATGAGTGGTTTAATCGCTTAAAGAACCACTATCAAAGGTATCAGCAGAAGTGGGTTTAATATGGCTTTGTAAAGTGTGAATTTAAGGTTCAATGACAAGGTTCATACTGTTATTTACTATGTGGAAGAAACATTCAAAGGAAAGTCAAGCTAGGATTGAGCTGTAATGATTTACATAGAGACTGGAGACACAAAAGGCTAAGGGAGACCCTACTGTTGAGTCACGAGGTTCAGAGTGGACTCGTGATGGAGCTTAGGTGTGGCCAGGTCTTCCACTTGGTTAATGATTTATGTCTAATAGAAGGACTACAAGGAGTAAGGAAATCCTCCCCTTGAGTCATGAGGTTCAGAGTGGACCACCCTTGCTTTCTGAACTCCTTCTCAGAAAGGAGTCTGTATGTGGCTGGATCTATACTTAATCCCAGGCTTGATTAATGGTTTACGTCTAATGGAATCAGCTAAGTGAATTTCATTTGTTTTAATTCAGCATTTAATTCAGTCACTTACTGAGGATCTCTTAGGAGCAAGGGGTCTCTCAGCCTTGGGTAAGGAAAGATCTCTTAGTCCCAGGTAAGGAATCTCAATGCCTGGGAGGTGTCCCAGTTCTAGGGGAGACTCACCTGGTGTGCAGCCTAGCTGCAATCTGGAGACAGATCAAACTGGACTCATCCAAAGATCTGTTGTTGGGAAAAGATCTTGTTGCTTCAAGGAGCAACCTTGGAAGGAGGTCCACTTGACGGGAGATCACTGCTGTGCAGCCACATGGCCATGCAGGGAGAACTCAGAGGAGGCTCACTTAGCCTGTCACTTTATGGGAGAAAGTGGTTGGCTTATCAACAAATCACATACAACAGGAGATGCATGCACTAGGTTCTGTGTAGCCACAACTGTCTGTGTTCCTTGATAAATGAGTCTTGAAAGAAACACCCACTACTGTGTTAATTGTGTGATGGGTGTTCCAACCTCTTATGCATCGATGTTCACTGGGTCGCTCTGGTGCTTTGTGGGTTTCCTAGAGGAGGTTTTGGCCCAGCTACAGCTTAGGTCTTTACCTCCTTTGGAGCTTGTACCGAACTACTGTTAGTTTGTTTAAGAGAGTCGAGCGCATCTGCCATGGTGCTTCCTCCATGAAGGGCGACTCTGTACCACATATGGAGAAGCAGCACTAAGTATTATGGTCCAGACCTGTATGCACAGCTTTCCCCCTACTGCCTTGAGGAAACATCCAGAAAAGCTGTTTGCAGGAGGACCTTGCTGGATCATTTGTTACCAGTATCCATCATTCCCAGGCTGGAAACACCCAACAGGCAGTATCATGCACTGAGGCCTTGCTCATGACCCCAGCACAAGTCCCAAAAGCCTGTGAGTCCCATGAGAGCCTTTCAGATAAGACCCTGTCTGCCTTCTGATGGTGCTAGCAGATTTCCCAAGAAGCTCCAGTACACTCTGTGTGAGCTCTGTTGGTGGTAGACAGGAAACTGTCTTTGCTATCTTTGGCAGCAGAGAAGGTAAAGCCCCTGCAGAGGACATCAAGTACCCACCTCACTAAGAGAACATGAGGGAGACCATGCTGTCACCCACAGACCATTGAGCAAACACCTCAATCCTCAGCAGGATGCCAAGGTCAGCAAGAAGACAAACGGCAGATGAAAATACACTGCTCATGGTGCCAGCGCGCCCTGAATGCCAGTAATGGCTGCACCAGCCAGTCAGCTTTGACACACTGGAGCAAGACACCATCCTCCCTTTGCCTGTTGAAATGCCTGTTCTGGGTGAGCAGTATGGAGATCTGGTCTCCAGGAGAGTGTCACGAGTTCCCACTCACTCCTGCGACCCAGAGGATGCAAGGAGTTTGTCAGTCACAGTGAAGCCCAGTGGATGAAGCCCACCAGGTGGAGCCCAGTAGATAGACCCTACCAGCTGGAGCCCAGTGAATGAAGCCCATCAGATGAAGCATGCCCAGTCTGCTATGACTAGAGAGCGTGGGAAATGGAGGCAAGGGAAGAGCTGTGGATTCCCATAGCATGTCAAGTGCCCTGGAAACTCTAATCCATTTGTATCACAGAGGAAAAGCTGGGATATCTCTCCTTTTGAGTGCCCCAGACCAAGGGAGACGGTATTTTAGATGAATTTGGAGACACTTCTAGTTTTTTATCAGGGGCTGGTGTTACCCTGCCTCAGGCACCTGTTTCTTTCCTCTTGGTCTCCTGTCCAGCAGCTATACAGTCTGTGCCAAGCTGAGATTCACCACAGTCCAGTGGTGGCCTCTGTGTGCCCGCCAGGCATCCTTCCTGACCTGATCTCCTAGTGCCATCTGCCGTCTGCCCCAGCACCATGACAGAGTGGTGGTGATGCTCCTAGACATTGCAGTCTTCAGCCTCACTTGGAAACAGAGCTGGTCCAGGTATCCCCCTGCAGCCGAGTAAAGAGCTGAATGTGTCATCATGTAAAACTGTTCCATTTTCCTTTTTTCTTTTTTTTTTTTTTTTTTTTTTAGTTAAATAGTTAATACCAGAAGCGTTGCACTGGGAGAGGCACACAGAAGAGGGAGATCTCCAGCCTCAGGCACTGCCCAGGCTCAGACAAACCAAGCCATGACTGTCCTGAGTTAGTGCTGGTGACCATCTCACCACAGCCAGCTGGGCTATGGACAACTTCCCACACACACACCCTCCAGCAAGCCCACTGAGGTTCAGCGTTATTTTTTGGCAACAGTGATAAAAGCTGACCAGAAAACAGAAATATTTTCCTCTTTTAACTTAATACAGAGATTCTTCGTCTGAAGCAACTGGGGGGGAAAGGAAGGTGCAGAACAAAATCTACACGTTTTCTCCACTGTCCCAAGCTGCAACCTCCTGTGAAGCTCCTACTTGGGAAAGTGTCCTGGTTTCATGTGCTCAGGTCTCGGATGCCACCTCCTGGCTTTCCCTCTGTACTGTGTATCTTGTGAATGCTGTGATGTGATGCAGACCAGGAGGACCAGCCCCATCATGCTGTCAGAAATAACGAAGCCATGTAAAGCCTTACTGGTTCAGAGCAGCTTTTATTCTTTGAGGGTGTGACCCAATCCCACATATCTTTGACTCGGGATGGCGGTAACTCCTCTAAGAACCCTCCAGCCACCCCTTTGCCATTACGATTAAAGGCTTTTGTACAGGATCCCATCTCAGCAGCATCTTGAACTCCCAAGGCCTCTCTGGACTGTAATCCATTGCTTTGGGAGTGGGCCCTGGTACCTCCCATCTCTCACCAGCAGTTATTGCACAGGGTGTGATTTGTCCCTACAAACTCATATAGCCCCTGTGTGGTCTGTTACGTATCACCTGAGTCTTTCCACGCTCGCTGTTTGGGGCACTGGGCTGTCATTTTCATGTCTCTACAGACTTCTGTGTGAGTTAGGGCATAATTTAATGAGTGGCTGGAAAAGGTATTTTTGGAGCTTGGTCACCATAATTTCCTAGTTCTTTAGAATCATAGAATGTTTTGTGTGGGAATTGACCTCTCAAGGTCATCTAGTCCAACCCCCCCCCGCATTCCTGCAGGAACATCTGCCACTAGAGCAGGTTGCTCATAAGCCCTGTCCAACCTCACTTGGAATGGTTCCAGGCATCGACCACCTCTCTGGGCAACCTGGGTCAGGGTCTCACAACCATCAGTGTCAAAAATGTCGTCGTCCTCTTCAGTTTAAATTTCCCTCTTTTAGTATAAATCATCACGTCTTGTCCTGTCCCAACAGGCCCTGCTCAAAAGTCCGTCCCCATCTTTCTGACGGGCCCCTTGAAGGGCTGAAAGGCCACAAGAAGGTCTCCCTGGAGCCTTCTCTTCTCCAGGCTGAACAAACCCCACTCTCTCAGCCTGGCCTCCCAGCAGAGGAATTCCAGCCCTCCCATCATTGATGTGGTCTCCTCTGGCCCCGCTCCAATAGGTCCCTTTCTCTCCTGTGCTGAGGACTCCAGAGCTGGACCCAGTACTGCAGGGGGGTCTCCCCAGAGCAGAGCAGAGCAGAGGGGCAGGATCCCTTCCCTTGACTTGCTGCCCACGCTAATGGAGATGCAGCCCAGAGTGCTGTTGGCTTCTGGACTGTGAGCTCATGGTGACAGCTCATGTCCAGCTTCTCACCCCTTAACACCCCCAACTCCGTCTCCTCAGGGCTGCTCTCGATCCCTTCATCCTCCAGCCTGTATTGATAGCTTGTTGAACTTCGTAAGGTTCACACAGGCCTACTTCTCCTGCCTTCCTGATGATGTGTCTGGCCTGGGTAAACCAGACCAGACAACATCTTCCAGAGGTGTGCTGCCACACTCATCCACCATCAAGAAGCTTGACCGTTTTATTTGCACACATGCTGCAGCTAAGCTGGGGCTCCATAGAGCTAGTACATCCTCTCCTAGCACTCTCTGTCTGCAGCAAATTGCTCCTCATCCCCATGGGGCTGGAACACACATATTTGCCAGGGATATCCCAGCAACATTCCATGAGCTGCAACTTCTTGGAAGTCAGATAGTAGCTGCTAAAGCCTGATGCAGCATCTTTGCTCTTTAAATCACTTTTTATCATGTTTGCTATAGACATGGGCTGAAGGCATCAGACCGTGCAACCTGCATGACCAAGCTACATCTGGCTACCATTAGTCATCAGTGAAGATGTGCAGGACCACATTAGTGCTGTGAGGTGCTACTAACCTTGGAGACAGGACCTGGTCTCATGACCAGCAGGTCCCTGGATACATGCAGGTATTAAAGAACCTGCCTCCTTTCCTACATTTTTGGTTTCAAGCAAGGACACAGTTTTTCATCTGGCCTCCCTGGAGATGCCCCAGCCTGCTGCAAGCCCATGTCTCATCAGCTCCAAGGGGGGCCCAACCCAGGCCCATAGTAGCTTGTCCAGCGTGGCTGTGCCAAGAGGCCTTTCTGCATCAGAACAGCTGGATTTTCTATTTCCAAAGTGCTCCTTTGTCATGGCAGAGCACAGTGCTTTCAGGAGAAAATGCTCTAAAAGCTCCCTGATTGACTTTCGTCCTACCTTCAAAACAAGGAAAGAGCAGGGAGAGTTTCCAGTAGAATGTCAAATGAAAGTGTCCCCAAAACAGCCTTTTTTCCTATCCTTCCTTTCTATCCCAAGAGTCATCTCTTCTGTGGCCACTTTCTCCTGTGGCCACTGCCCCACAGGTCAAGGCAGCACCCAGGAGCAAAGGACCCAAGTGCCAGCAACTTGGTGATGTCATCAGGCTGTGCCGGATGCAGAGCTGCTCTCCCTCCTGGAGCTCCATCCCACCCACAGACCCCAAGGACATTCCCTGTCCCCAGCTCATTGCCCAGAGAGCATCCGTTGGAGCAGGACACAAGCAGGAGCAGCGTGGGACAGGGAAGGAGCATCATGTATGCAGATGAGTGGACACGGAGCACACACGTGTGCGCACCCGCCAGCGTCGTGCTCACGCCAGCTGGGGAGGGTGACGTCTGGGGACTCTCGGAGCAGACGTGACCTACTTTAGCTCCGAGGCGAGCTGTGTTGCATGGGTCCCAGTGTAAAAGCTTAATAGAGCCAGACGTAAATTATTCATTGCCTGGGCTGTGTTAATGCATGTGCTAAAGGCTTTTCTGAACAAAAATAAAAAAAATGAAAAACCCCTCTCCTTTATAATTTAAAGCCTCGCACACTCCCATCACCAGGCCCCAACTGCTCTCCGGGGCGTTTCCGCTTAGGTGAGCAGAGCTATGAGATACGGACAGACCCAGACAGAGTCAGGATTCGGGCAGGGGCTGGGATGCAGGCAGGGGGTGCGATACAGGCAGAGCTGGGATACAGGCAGGAGCCAGCTTTGCCTGGACTACGGACAGGGACATCCCATTGGGAAGGGGCTGGCAGCATTGCTCTGGCTTCAGCAGCCCTACAGCAAGTCACTTCCCGGAGCAGCCGAGATCAGCCAAACCCATTCCCAGGCACAGTAGCCAACAAGGCTATTTTTAGACCTGTCTTTTGCTTTTTCTTATTTTTCTCCCCCTTCCCCCCCACTCCTCGCCTTTGCTTAGCACTGCACTTGAAGCCCTGGGGAGAAAGGAAAACACTGATCCAGAGGACAGGAAGCTGTATAGGAGGGCTTTAGGAGTACCCCAGGGTAGGGACTTGCTAAGCCAAGGCACAGCAAAAAGATGCCCCAGGCCCCCACCCTGTGAGTTAAGGAAGCTGCCTCCAGTGATCCCACCATAACATCCCACCCTGCCCTGCCTGAGGTCTGCAGCTCCCAGCACTGTTTTGGCAGGTAGAGATAAGTCGACAAAGAGATGTCCGCAGCCCCGGCCAGGGTGTCCTGCACCAGAGGAGGAGCTGAGCAGGCCCTAGACGATGCTTGCAGAGGACGTTTGCCTTCTATGGACATCTCTCCTTGCTGCAGGAACAGTGCTGGCACAGAGGAAAGGCCCTCAAGTACTGCAGACAGTGGAGGGAGGAACAAAAACACACCCCAAAAAAAAGCTCACAGTTCCCTCTCTGAGACCTGGAGAAGAGCTCAACATCAACACCCCTTCAACACATGCCCATAGAGGCAAGGACTGGCCGTAGTTGGGGGCCTCAGCAGCACCCCAGCTGCCATCCTTCCAGGCAGGGCTGAGCAGTCCCAGCCTGCAGCATCCCCAACCCAGCCCCCAAAGAAAACACCACAGACCACAGAAGAAGAGTCAGAGCAGCCTCTGGGTATATTTGTTGTTGTAGTTGGGTTTTTTTGTTTGTTTGTTGTTTTGGTTTTTTTTGTTGTTGTTGTTGTTGTTGTTGTTGCATTTCATATATTATCCAGTTTCACATTCTCATAGGATCAGCAAGTATAGAGCAACTCATTCTCAAATCTTTTAATACAAGCGAAACAGCCATAGTCATATAATACTTAAAGCACTTCAATACCAAGCAAGAAGATGCTAAAACAAAAATTGCACAATTCTTGTTTACTATGCCTGACTGAAACATTGTTACAGAAGACAACTCTTCTCTTTCAAGCTTTTAACTAAACATTAACTTATCTTACAGGATTACAATTTCTCTTTAATAATAATAATTAATTGCACACAAACACACAAGAAACTCTTTATGATGCATAAATATTTCCTTATTACACATAGTACAAAAATACTCATAAATTTTTTTTTTGTTCGGTATTCCCATAAGGATGGCTGATTATTTGGCAGGACTGGATGCACTCCAATCAGAAGGATGGAAAAAAATTAAAAGAGAGATTAGAGTTTATAGCTGTTCTATATAAAGTCTGAAGAAGGAAAAATAATAATAATAAAAAATAACCCTGACTTTAAAACCAGAGAAGAATGGATCAGAACAGAAACCCAGTGCATCACACGTGGAAAAAAAAAGAAAAAATGTTTTAAATTTTTCTGGTCATAGTGGGAGGGTGAGGGCAGAGGTGGGAGAAGGGGTGAGACAGAGACAGTTATTATTTCTCAAAGCCCAGTCTTCTCCAAAGAAAGATGAAAACTTTGGTGGATCAATCTGTTGGGCCAAGACCTGTTGCTAACGGTTACACAAATGCTAGAACAAACAAACTTACACTCACACATACACAAGTTAAGTGTTTTAATTCATGCCAGAAAACATGCAAAACCCATTTGCCTTTCATTTCCTTCGGCTAGGCTGCCGCAGCAGGGCAAGCCCAGGGAAGACCAGGACCAAGCTCCCCCCTCCCCGGCTGGGTTTCAGCTCAGCCGGACAGCAAAGCTCAGTTGGGGAGGATGTCCTGGACACGGAGGGATGGAGGGAGGGATGGAGGCGGCACACGGCCCATGGTGGGAACCGCAGCAGCTTCACAGTCCAGGGATGGGGGGAATGTTGGCAGTTCCAGGGAGGGGAGAATGCAGAGGCCGGGTGCCTTGTCCACTGGCCACAAACCAAACCAAGAGAAGTCCAAGTGATCGTCCCTGGCACATCCCTCTGCGGAGAGGCAGGGAGGAGGAACACAAACCAAGGAGAGATGCTGCGGGAGAGGAGCAGCAGTGAACTGGGATGGCTGGACCCTGCTCCTCAAGTGGCACCCCTTAGCCCTTTATCCACC
>JANHFX010014537.1:44065-68512 GCA_027560015.1 Chloroceryle amazona
AACTGCATCCCTTGGGTGGATGAGACCCAGCTGCCATCCCTCCTCCCCATAAGAGCGCAAGGCAAAGCAAGACAAGGGCCCAGCTCCAAGAGTAATTAGTTACTTACTAACAAACTAACAAAACTGACGAGACTTCCATCCTTGCTGGGTAGCTTCAGAGGGAGGATACCAGCGCATCTGGAAAAGAAAGCCATGCCATAGGTCTGTGATCCAGGATTATCTCAACCAGAGCCCAAACATTCAGCTTCTTCAGGCCATGTACAAGGTTCACCGAGTAAATATGTCTCCAGCATACAGAAGCTCCAAGGTGAGCCCCAAATACAGCCCAACGTGGGGCTGCACCATGCCCGTGCTACCCCGAGTGCCTGCCCCACAACTAGCCAGCTCTTGTGGCTCACGCAGGGACAGGCTCAGGCTCACTAGGCACTGGGATCTGGACAGGTCCTCCCTGAAGGAGCCCAACAGGATATCCCACACATCTAAGCAGCTAGCACCCCCCTCACAGCTTGCCTCAGCTTCTCAAATACTCTCTGCCTATTGGCATAACCAGAAGGCAGCCCCAAATTCACACCTATGCCTGGCCCCTGCTCCCTACAACATGCAGAACACCACCATTCAAGTCAGAAAAGTTCCTCACTGCCAAGCTATGAAACTTATCCCTGCAGAAGTGTGAGCAAGGAGGAGCTGGTCCCCTGCTCCAGCACACTCCCATTTCCAACACACCCTAAGTTTACATCTGTGCCCCCATTCAGGCTCAGGCAAGGCAGAGGAGGTTCACTTTTGTCATGAAGCACCCCAATGTGATGGCCACTCTGCCCTCAGGAGGCATCTCAAGACTATACATTTAAACCAGACAACTACCCTGTGACACACATGGGGCGAGAACTAGCTCATCCACCACAAAAGAGACACATGAAGCTTTCCAAGCCACAACCCAGCCATCAGAGGAGGCGCCAGAAAGATCACATCATGGAAAGAAATTGGTAGAGCTTCAAACCCACAAGACTTGGAGGTTTCCCTGGCAGGTTGCTGCTGCCACATCTACTGCTCAGTCCTGTTCCTTGATGAGGCAGGACTGCTGGATGGAGACCCAATGAGCAGGCATGGGAACAGTAACTGAACAGACACCTCCCAGCCTGTCAGTCAACACAGCAAAGCTGGCAATATCCTGATGCTCCCGTTTGGTTTGCAAGAACAGTATGTCAGGCTGACCTGAGTTAGCAGTTTCATGCCCAAGAGCAGTGGAAGATGAGCCTGTGCCACTTGAGTGAGCACAGATCCAGGAGCAGCTAGCAGAGCTCAGACCTGCTGCTGTTTGCAAAGGGTGGCCAGCCCCACTCTTCTCCCTCCCCAGCTGGTGGGAGGAGACCACAGCCACAGTCCTGACCAGCATCAAAAGCAGCAGATACCTCCAGGACTCTGGATACCAGCAGAATGATGAACTTTGTTTCAAGATGGGTAGAAAAGAGGCAGAAAGCCACCTAGAGCCCAGAGTTGCTCCTGGCAAGAAGCATCCTGGCAAGGTTGTTCCCTGGCCTGGACAAGCCTGGCTAGATGCTCCCCTCCCAAGCACATGCACCACTCTAGGTCCAGAGAGAAAACACAGTATTTCCAGACCAGTTCCAAACTCCTCCCACCAAGAGGGACATTTGGTTGAGGACACAGATTTTCTTGAAGCAAGGTAGTAGGTCAGCTGGGCCAAGGAAGAGCTGCGGCCAAAGCATCTGGTTTGGCTGAGGCTTTACAGCTCATGTACCCACTACAAGCCGTGCCCAGCAAGGGCAGTTCTGCAGTCTCTTGCCAGCGACAGGTCTCCCTGCAGGCTGTAGGCACGTGAGAGACAATAAGAAACCACTCCAGGTTGAGATGATGGCCAGCAGCAACAGGAAAAACAGAACTGGGTTCCAGGAGGGGAGATACAAGACCTGTATCTGCAACCCCAGCTGCACAAGACCTCCAGAAGCTGCACATAGGTCTTCAGGAGGGACAGAGCTGAAGAGCAGAACACTCAGACTCAGTGACAACCCTAGGATTGCTCTCCAAGCTAACAATGGGTCCCTTCAAACACTACTCCCTTTACCCCTTAAGGAGCAGAAGCCTGACACCCAATGGAGGTGCAAAGCCAGCTTTACATTCACTTTTTCACATAGAGATACATGTCAAAGTGCCAAGGCCTTGATGCTACAGCCTCCTTGCAGGAGCTGAAGGGGACAAAAAGCACACCCCTCCCAGAAAGCACTACTCCCTGCCAAGTCCTTCCTGCACCAGCACAAGGGGTGGGATGCCAGTAACTGAACAGCCCCAGGTATGAGCTTACAGACATCAAGTCCCTCTTCTGATGATGGCTCCTACAGCGAGGAGCCCTGCAAGTCTGCAGGGGCTGTATCCTAGCAGGAGCCTCTCAGAGTAGAGCTGCTGGACCCCAGGCTCCCGTTGAGGCAGCAACACCACACTGGAGGTGGCTGTCTGTAGCCAGGCACATTGGGCTGTTCCAACTCCTTGCCAGACACATTCAGAAAGCAAGTGGGTGCTTGTTGGCCCCACGGTTTGCTCCATGACACAGTAGCCAGGTGCATCCCAGTCAGTCCAGCAGAGGGAATCAAGGGCACGGACATTACCCAAGACCCTCCTCCCCAGCAAGGGGTCCCATGTAGTGCCATAACCAAAGTGCTATCTTGGTGCCATATGCACAATGCCTTCACTTCTCCTGTGAGAGACCCCAGCTCCCCAACACACTGCTCTGGGACAGTTATCTCCTTGCACTGACACAGGCCAGGAGGGCTCACAGGCTGCAGCAGCATCACTGACACCTCATAGGGCCACCAGCACAAGGACAGGAGTTACTTGCTCCCCTCCAGCCCTGTCACTAGAAGGTGCTTGCTCAGCAGAGATACATCTCAGCAGCCAGCAGTCCTCCTCCCTGTCCAGTCTCCCACTCCAGCACCCCTCCTCTTGACAGCTGGAAGTAGTTTCCTCCTGCTCAGCAGCAACAGGAAACTCCCCCAGCATTCACAAGGCTGAGTGTGCTTAACCCCAAGAGCTGCCTCCATCCCATGCCAGGCTTGGCCCCAGCAGCAGTTGCACACATGATAAAGAAACCACCCCCCACCCTGCTTCCCATGCTTGGTCACTCTCCATTCTCTCCTCAGAGAGTCTGAGCCAGCTTCTACCCCTTGTGCACATACCACTCCAAGCCCAGCCAGAGCCTCCAGCACCTCCAGTTTTGACAGAAATCCTGCTTTGCTCCTGAAGCATGCCCTGTCCATAACTTGGGTGCTAATAAACCTCCACACCTGATGGACCACCTCTGCCATCCTCCAGATGCTCATACACACAAATCCAGCCAGCCTGACTCATGGTGTCCCCCCCACCTGTCAGCAACACAGTTCTGCAGAGAGGCCCATCTGGGAGGCTGTCAGGAAGTCGTACAGATGAGATGATCCCAGGTACCAGCCAAGGCTCTGACACACTGGCAGGGAGAAGGAATGACCTGCCAGCTCTTTCAGCCCACAGAAGGGTGAAGGGCTTGATGGGATGAGGCAGGAACACCCGCTCACTAGGAGGGATGTTGCTGAAACCAGCAGAAGGCACTGTAGGAACCAGCAGCTGGCCAACAGGACAGGCTCTTTAAGACAGTGGCTCCTGCCAAGGCATTTTTCTCTTCACATCCATCAAAGTTTCCCAGGCACCTTGCTTTTGCCACATAGCATAGAGGCTCTGCAAAAGTGGGGGCTCCTGGAGCCACCTGGAAGAGGAGATCAACACCACAAGACACTGTGTAGTATTGTCCCAAGAGGGCTGCAATCCATCAGGACAAGCCAGGACACTTCTCTGCAGGAAGCAAATTTCTCTGAGGGCTTTCAGAAGATCTGTTCTCTCTCAAAATAACTACATCTGTTAAGAAGGAAGCTGTGAAGAAGTGAATGGAGACATCAACACTGGATGAGGCTTTTACTGGAAGGGATGCAGTTGTTTCTGGAGGTGCATTAGCTCACAGTTGGAAAGAGTCTGGCCACACCACTCCAAACATCTCCTGCTTGCCTGCCCATAGGAGCAAGACAGACACCACCAGCTGATTGCAACCAGCCTCATGGTGCCATGTTCAACATCTGCCCCAGAAAACTGCTGGAGAAGAGAAACCTCTGCCTGCCACCTTCCAAAAGCCAGGTTAAACATCCAGAAATGAAGAGCCTCTCCCTTGCTCTATAGTTGCTTCTAGGTCTGCTGATCTTTGCTCTGCAGTCAGCCCCAGCATCTTGGGGAGCTGAGAGATATCCCTGCAACTGGAAAGGACCCATCCACTTCCCCAGGTATCAGAAAGGTTTCCTGTGAAGGCAGGGACAAAGGACAAAGCTCTCTATTGTGCTCCCAGGAGCTGGTGGGACCCCAACCAGCATGTCTCAAGAGCTACATCTAGTTATCAGCCACTGATGCACAGAGTGGCATCTTCAATTGCACTGCTGAGACAGCCTCATCTCACCTCAGCCGGGCACAAGCTCTTTACAGTTACTGCTTTCCCCCAGGCTATAAGCTACTGGTTGCACGCCTTGGGCAGATGACTTTGGTGGCTGGCGAAAGCTGCTCTGCTCCAGCTGGAAACACAGAAGATGGAAACATGACCCAGGGCAGGCAAGGACAGGTGCAAGGTGCACCCACAAGACACTAACAACATCCCTAATGCTCTCTGGACACATGCTCTGGTCCTTCAGGGGGCTGGGTTGAGATGAGCATCCAAATGCTTGCCGTGCAGGACCCAAGCAGCTCAGCCCACCACCAAGGAAAACTTGCTGCATTTAAATCCAGCACAGACATCTCCCCAGACAGCTGTGGTGAGGGAGAGGTGGAGGATCAGCTCATCTCACACCACGCTGAGGAGCATTCAGAAGATGACAGGCACTGATCCTTCCCATTGCTTATAAGGATTGTCTTAACAGGCATCCCAATGCCTTGCACCTCTCTGTGCTTTGAGGCAGCTTATGTGCTGACCACAGGTCAGGAAGCCATTTTTGATGGCATCTAATTCCAGTTCACCCATCAGGTGCAATTTAGTGAGAATGCAGCTACCCAGAGGATCTAAGAACATCTCCCGCCCACTTTTCTCTGGTGAGGAAATGGGTGGTCTGGGGAGAGCTTGCTCAGGGCTGCTTGACCAGCTATGCCAGCACTAAGTCACTGGAGTTTAGGAAGACACCATAACCATAAAGGTCTCTGAGTGCTTCACACCTCTGAGAAGCATGGAGATGGCCCAGAAAAAATAATCCTGGAAAGTCCTATGCAACAGCACCAAGAGGCAAGAAGTTGTAAGGCACAGAAAATCTTTCACTGTCTCATCCCAGGGAGGGTGCCACAACGTGAAGTTCAGGATATGGGACCAGAGTGAGCCCAGAGGTCAGCAGTGCACAAAAAGCAGGATCCCCATTAGCCAGCAGGTCCACCATGGTGGCCATCGCTTGGTACCACCAGTGCTGGTGACTCCTGGGCGGTCACACACCCAGCACACAGCAGCATCCCAACAGAAGGTAATATTTGAGGAGCACAGCACCTGAGCCTATCCCAGCAGATCTTCACCACAGCTCCAATTCTCTAGTGCCAGCACCAGATCAGAGCCATTGGGATCTGCCTCATGTCCATCAAGAGCAGCAGCCACTGCTCAGGGGATCCAACTTGCTCTGAGTCAGCCCAGGCAGCAAACAAGAGGGAAAAAGGGTTTTTTTGATCACTGACTTCTCCTTCCATCAATGGACTCTGCCTTATCCCAGTGCTGGGAAGCCTCAGGGTCCTGCTGGGCTTTTGCACCACCACCACATAGCCATGATCCAGGACTGCTCCTTCCACCCACCACTCACTTGGACAGGTTCCAGCTTTAGAGGCCCACCTCTATGTTGAGGCCTCCAGATGAGGTTGCTTCCAGAAGCAGCAACATGGATGTTCTAATGGCTCCTTGGGCAGCCCAACACCAGAAGGATTGGCATTTGTGAGCTTCCAGTCCATGGCCTGCTCCCTGCCATGGAAGCATCTGCCACAGTCTCCTGAGCTCTGGGTATCCAACACATCAGTCTAGTCTCCTACAAGCACCACATGGTAACCACCACCAGCCTCACAGGTGTTCTTATGAAATAATCTTGCCTTTAGGGCAAGTTCTGCCCACAGCAGAGCCCTGCCCTCAGAAGTGCTGTTGCAGATGGAAGCATAGCTTTGCAGAAGAGCTACAGGAGCACCGACAGTCCCTGGTGTCTCCTACTGCCCACTCAGAGCCTGGCTTAGAGGCCCTCCAAACAAAGTGGTTTCACGTCATAGATGCAACACAACCCAACTCCATCACACAGGCCATAGATGAAACTGTTCACCACAGCCAAGCAGAACACCACAAATTGTATCATCGTCTCTTAAGAAGATAGGGAGAACTTGACACAAGAACAGACACCAACTCTGCACATCTTTGCACCTTGCAGAATTCCAATGGCAAAGGCAGACCCAGCCCCACACCTTTGATCACTTCTTTGCCAACATCGCTATCACAGGAAAAAGCCTACCCAGAACCACTGCAAGCAGCAGCAAGCCAGGACTCTGTTCCTTCTTTTAGAACTGACCACAGGAACCATCCTCCCTGCCAACCAGTCCCAGGCTAGGCCATCTTCCTTTATCCCAAACTCCCAGCTTCCTACACCACTCCCATCTCTCCCAGGTTGCTGTTATGGCCCACAAGCCCTGTGTTCTGCCTGTGATCTCAGGTTGCAAGAAGGAAGCCAAGCTCCAGGTAGGAACTTTGCTCTGCTTCCAGTAACTGGAGAGGAAAGAGGTGAGATTAGACCCATGATTAAGGGCAGGGTCTGTCCCGGTATGTGGTTCTGGAACAAAGTGACTGGCAAGTGCTGTTGTCTAACGTGCCCACTAGAATTTAGTTGTGTGCTATCACTATCACGTCACTCACCTCCCCCACCGTGTGCCAGGAGTGAGGTCAAGGTGTATTTCTGGTTGCCCTCGGAGGGTCGTGGTTGGGGAGAAACCAGGTTTCCTTCACGCCAAGCGGCAGGGTATGGCTCTGCCCCGGCTCAACCAGGCTGCTCCCCTCCCACCAGCAGGACCTGGCCGAGCCTGGCTCAGCTGGGAGGAGTTGATGTAAGATGGTGCCATGCTGTGTGCGCCATGTCATGTGCTGCCAAAGTTGGAGATGTGGGTTAGAAAGAAGGCCTGGTATTTCATTCCCCAGGCTCTGGTGGGTGGGTAGCGTGAGGCCCATGCACTGAGTTGCCAAGGAGATATGGGCTACAGAGATGGGCAAGAAGCTTGCAAATCCCATGGTGCACCTTGGAGGAGAGATGGTTACCTTACCAGTGTTTCCAGATGTGGCTGCCATCAGGCTTAATACTTCTAGGAATGGAGCTGTAGTACAGCCACTCCACTAGCTGCAATAAGGCATCACTAGGGTGTCCCACCGCCAGGGACAGCTCTGAGCTTCAGGGCTAGCCTGCGCTGGCATCATGGCTGGAGTTCACTAGGGACATCAAAGGAGGGGTTTGAGAGAGGGTGGGAGGGAGGAGAAGGCAGATGGGACAATCTTCAAGTCAGTGGAGTCCCCACCAGTAGAGGTTCTTAGCAATGCAGGGTCAGGCCACAGTTGCATCTACAGCAGCCTGGTGCCTGCTGGGAGCACCACGATCACCATGACACGGCAGTGGGAGCAGCCACCAGTCTTGTCTGCCAGCAGCAGCTCACCAACAGCTCCCAGCATGCCTTGCGCCACCTCCTGCTCCTCATTACTCCTGCCAGCCCTCTGGGAGGTCACACGGGTGTGTAGCAGAGGGCAGACACTGCCTCGCCTGCTCACTACAAGACCTGAACACAGCTGCAAAAGGATGAGCACTTCTGGCTTTAATCTTTTGTGACAAGCTCTTGGTTCAGCTACAACCTCCAACTTTGTGCCTGCTTCAGGACTGATTGCTATGGAGCTGCTACAGCTCTGGCCATTCCCATGAACCTCCTCCAGCCAAAACCCATCTCAGAAGGAAGAACTGCAGCTGTCCTGGAGAAAACCTGTGTGCCTACCACCCAGCCAGCAAGGTGAGCCAGCCCCTACCACTGAGGCCAGGGGGTTCAGAACACCAGGGCTAAGATCACAGCTTTGTGAGCTCAAGTCATCTCCTCTTAACCCACTCCACCCAGCAAGGGAGAAGGCTTCAGCCTTAGAGAGCGGGCAGCTCCTAGCTGCCAGCCTTAGTAATGTTTAACCCTGTAAAACTTTATTGGTAACATATACTGCACCAGAAGGTCTCCTGCGAGGTCACTGCCAGCTCAAGCACAGCTCAGCAAGGAGCGGTTCTAACTGCTCAGCCAGCCCAGCTGCTCTCCAGAAGAAAGCTGGATCTGGCCATGGACATGGGCCTGGATGGGCTATGCTGTCTCCCAAAGGCTTTGAGGGCATGTCACCACTTAAGGTGACCACTGCCTTGGTCAATGAGGTCAGTCTTCCTATACAGGAACTCCCTGAAGCCTTGGGGTCATTCTTCAGGCTTGAAAACCCCTTTGAAAGGTAGTAGCTTGCCAACTGGAGGGCAGGAAATAAGACCCCAGAAGCAGAAGATCTGGCTGAAGCCCTCCTTGATATCCTCCACTTCAGAAGAGGAGAGGTTTTCCTCCCCAGCCATGCACCGTGACGTTTTGGTGTCTAACCCTTACACTCAGGGTACCTACACTGTCACCGATAATCATCATTGAAGGAACAGCAGTAATGGTTTCACCTCCCTCAATCATATCAGCCTGTCCAGAGGGGTGTTTTTCCTCCAGTCCTCCCTGCCATGGGCAATTCAACCTTACACAGGCAGGGAAAGGAAGACATCTGCTCTTATGGGCTACCCAGGAGCAGAGCATGCTCCTGTAGTTGTGGGCACCATCAATAACTTTTGGAGAACACCAACAAGCACAACTCTCCCAGTGAGGAACCAGCCTAGCTCTGGAAGTCCTTGGAAGAACAAGACAGTATCTGGTCCTGCCATGGGCCCCACATACTTCTTGCCTACTTCAGCCCAACACAAGCTCACCAGGAGAAGGGCAAAGGCAGCAGAGGTATGTAAGGGACAGGACAGAGAAACCCAGAGGCCAGGAGCTTGCATCCCCTCCACTGCTTCTATCCTGCATTTGGGGAACAAGCTTGGCTTGAAGTTGGGTAGTTACAGTCAAGACACATGACAAGATGCCAAAAATCCAACTGATCTGACCATCAGCCAGGTGGACAAGGTGAGGAACCACAGCTCCTCTTCCTCTCCATTTAAGCCAGGAAAAAATGGAGTTAAACAGTTGACAGGGCAGAGAGCAGAGGTTAAGCCTCAATGGTCTGAGGTCTGAGCCCAGAGCCCCACTACCCCAGTCCTGCCACCTATGGCACTACTGCAGGAGCAGAGACCAAAGCAGGCAAAGCAGAGCTGGCTGGTGGCACTAAGCAGGGCAGGGACAGGAGCCCCAGCTTCTCCTGTACAAGTGCTCCAAATCAAGGACCTTAACCTACAGTTAAGACACTTCTCTGGTTAGGCCTTCCCTTTGCATTTCCATGGGTTCAGGGACTTCGTGCTCAGCAGCGGTCTTGTTCTCAATACTTAGAGTCCAATTTCAGAATGGGACAGGCAACCCTACACCTCCATACCGTGGGACACCAGGAAGCTTGTTACACCACCACAGGCATCTCCAGAAGCTCATTCACAGTGTGTACCCTCTCTAGCCTGCATTCTGGGAGGCTAACACCACTGTCCCATCAGAGTTCCTTGCTGTGGCAAGGCTCTGATCACTCATCTCCTGCAGGACATCCTCCCCCAGCTTCAAAAGTGTTTGAGTTACTTGGCCCAAGGGGATCCCCACTGACCCTCTCGGTTTCAGCACCAAGCTAAGCCTGTTGCCTTCACTGTTACTTCAAGGAGGGAATGTCTCAGTCATTTTACTTGCTGGCACGTAGCGTTTCCTCACAGCAGTCCCAGAACATGGTTCTCTGGCCACAGGGACCAGCAAATCCAGGCAGAAACTAAGCCTTGACTTTCTCCCATCTGCCTGACTCTCACTAGACCTGCAGGGTCAGAAATCATCATTCAGCTCTGACTGCTCTCAGCCACATAAACCTCTCCCCTGCAGTCTGCTCAGGGCTGGGGGGCCCTCTACACACTTCATCTGGGAGGAGGCTTTGCCCAGGAGCTGAAGTGCAGAGGCAGGGCTGAACCAGCCAAGCAGAGACCCACAGGAGAGAGGGCTGGGATGGAGAAAAAGAGGAGAGTCCAGTTTCTGGCACAGGACACAGGGAGCGACTCACCTGAGCGTGAAGAGCTGCGGCTGCGGCAGCAGCCGCCGGGTATGTGAAGGCTGCATGGGGGATGGCGGGGGTTAGCTCCGTGGTGTACAGTGGGTAGGGAGCCCACGCTTCTGGGGATGCCGGAATAAGAGCTGCTCCAGTCAGGTCATCTAGACAGGAAACAAGGGGGACAGCAACTCACTAGCTGACCCCAACATCCCACGTCAGGGACAGGCTCTGGATTTCTAACCCAAAGCTGAAGCTTTGCGCTGCCATCTTAGTGAGGTACAAAATGTAACACCTCCGCAGCACCTCTGATCAGCTGCTCCTCTGACCTCGCAGCCTTGCCCAGGAACATCTTCCATTACTGCTTAGCCTCCCACATGTGCTTTGGGGAGGCTGGATCACACATGCAGTTCAGGGCTGGTGTCACAGGACCTCAGAATGGAAGACTGGCTTCTCAGCACCGGCTGCCCAACAAGCCTCAGCAGGGCTGTTTGCCCCAGAAGGCTATGCAGAGTGCACACAGCACAGGACTCTGCCTTTCTGCTTCACACCCACAATGGTTTGAGCAACTTAAGATATCACTTGAGCTACCAAAACCATCTCTGCCCTCCCAACACTTCATGCTGGCCAGAAGTCTCACCAGATGCCTGTTATTCTCCTGCACCAGGCATATTTCGGACAGTACATACATGGGCATGGCTTCCTCTACACCCTGGCAACATTCCCAGGGTTGGACCAGCCACAACCTCCAAGTCCTGCCCAGCATACTCACAGGGGTCCCGTGCAATGAAGTGTGCACCCAAGGCAGGGTGTATATTGGTGGGGTTTGGCGTGGCCATCAGCTTGCTCTTGGCCATCTTTGTGTTGGCTTTAGCAAACTCTAACCGCAAGGTCTGGGGGTTCTCTGGGTCAAAACGGATGCCCTGTCACAGAAGAAAGCACAGGAATCTCTCAGGTGATATTTCCAGTCTGAGCACAGGCCACATCTATTCATGGAGCAAAGCTCAACTGGGGAACCAAGACCATCACACTGCAGTCACATGCCCTGACTTTCATCACCTCACTGCAACATTCAAGCTCTCACATGCTTATATTTCTATGTTTAGCTGGCCTAGGACCACTGTTTCCAACAAGAGGGACAAAGTTCCAACCAGCACAGCAGTGATGGCTAGCTACAATGGTCAGGAAACATCTGTCTGATGGAGTTGGGATACCCCCGTCTATACCAGACTTCATCTCCATGGTGCTGCTACATTTACAGCCAGCCTGGGCAGAGACACTAGAACATGCCCCAGGTGCCCGAGGCAAGGTCCACAGCAGAGCATAGCCACCTCAGCATGTCTTGCTGCCTAGAGCCCATGAAGTTCTGCCAGCATACATAGGATGGAGATTGTTTTGGGTGTGCCTGCCACATTGACCATCCTTAAGTCTTTTTCTTGAGCTACAGCAGCTTGGAAATGCTGTGAATGGTCTAAAAAGTCTGTACAACAACTTTGGCCCTGTCTTGTGCCCTGTCACGGAGACTGCAGCATGTGAAGGCTGGTTTCTTTCCTTTCTGAAGAAAGGAACTTGTGGCTGATATGGAGGTCCTGACAAGCCAGAGTCCACGACAAGAACCTGCTCTGCTGAGCTGCCACACACTTCATCAGCATAGTTAGAAAATGAGGCCTTAGTGAGGCTACTAGCATCAAGCAAGTCCTGCAACCATATGACAGACCAGCTTTGCAATAAGCCTCCTTCACTACCTCGGTGAGCTTGACCTAGAGCCTCCAAAAGCTGATGCCAAACACAAATTGAGCTCTATGTGCCTCATGAAAACATTACAGGATGTCAACTGGGCATTGCCCTACACCTCTGTAGGCCTGGGAATGACCTATGCCCCCAACATCTCTCTTCTCATCTCTTTGCTAAGGGCTGGTTACCCAGTGAAGAGCTCCAAGCCAAGCTCAAGTCACACAGTCAAGCTAGGGTGAGCCCCACCTTAGTGCTCAGTGCAGAGAGCAGGAGGAAGAGCTTTGAAGAGTAGCTCTGGCCACACACTGGTAATCCAGGGTGTGGAGGAGGGTCTCAGTCCACAACCCTTCCCCATACAGTGGGGAGCATTTAATGGATCAGGAACGGGATTCACAGCCTGGATCCTGATATCGGAGGCCAGCTGTTGAGTGAAGAAGTGGAGGACCATTTTGCTTTCATACTCAAAGGCACAGTTGAGACACCCTGACCCTTCCTATGCTATGGACAAGCCAAGCACCACTCCAGCCCACAGCTCCAGGTCTAGCTCCAACAGGGTGTATGGCCCCCAGCCCTCCCTAGGGCCTCCTGGTGCATCAGGTACTCACATTCAAGGCGTTCTTTGCAGCTTCAGCACCAGCTCGGCTGTCAAAGGTCACAAAACCAACTGGCTAAAAGAAATAATGCTAATTTCAGTTTGGAAGCCTCTTCCAGCTCCTCAGACTACCCTGCTACCCATCTCTGCCCCGAACAGCTTAGAGCAAGCAGAATAGACCATCTAAGGCTGCAGAGGGCCTTCAAGCAGAGCTTGAAGGGTCTCGGGTCATCAAGCCGAGAATCCTGGTCTGTGTCTGCTCCCACCACACCAAAATGCTTCAGCAATCCTACACAGGGGGACACTGCTCACCCTGGTAGCCCCCAGTAGCCCCCACTGCTCACCCTTGCCCACAAATGGATCTACTTCCTGTATTAGGATGGAACTGGGCAAGGTTCTGGCAGTACAGATTTTGAGGCTAAAGAATCAGGTCTCACCCAGCCCATATGGACTTGGGCAACAGCAGAAGATACAAATCCATTCAGCACATGCAGAGAGCTTGAAGCCACCAGGACACTGGGGGTGAGCAGAACCCAGCTGTATACATGGTGCTGAACATAGTGAAATGGTGTCTGCCTGCCCCACCCCCTCACAGCATATCTAGTTTTTTAGCAAAAGCCAAAACTACCCAACATGGAAGAAGGAGGTACCTGCTTTGAAGTTAGCTTGATCAATGACCCTTCATAACCCTACAGAAGGGAAAAAAAGAAAGTTAGCATCAGGTTCCTCAAGGAGCCAAGCCACAACTGAGACACAATGTGACAGCTCCAGGAGTTCCTGTAGCACCAAATCCTTCCTAAAGCAGGGTTTGCAACAAAAGTAGATACATCAACACCACCCTTCCCCACCAGAAGAGAAGGCAGATTAGACCAAGGTCAGAGCAGATCCATTCTGGCCCTTTAGAAAGAAACCCCATTTTCTAGCTCTCCATCAGGCTGCTGAGATGACTACCTGCCTGTCTAGTGCAGAGAGCACAGAGAACCCTGTGCTAGAAGGATGCAAACCAAGGAACCCCACTTCCCCCACGACAGCCTATATGGTGATCTAGCAAAGAATGGACAACATGGGAAACAGGACACATCCTCATGGAAAGGCTGGTCCAGCTAGGCAGCAAGGCTGACCAAGCAGCCTCATGGAGCTTGTAGGGTGGGACTACCCAGTTGAGCACAAGCCATGGGATACTATGCTGGTTTCATACTGGGTTCCCCAAGCTTTCACGGAAGGCCTACCTTCACACTTGATCCTTGATTCCCCTGACAGAGATCTTTACTGCAGGGTTGGCCACAAACAGCCACTTCCCCAACAAAGGCCACATTTGAAGACCTTACCTTGAATGGTCGGAAGAGTAAGTAGAGCTCTCTGGGCTTGATATCCACAGGAAGGCCACTGACAAACAGCGTCCGTACCTAGGAGAGAGGTCAACGAGGTCTACTTAAAGGAGATGCTTAGTACCAAAAAAAGCACAGTCCAGAAGCTAGATGCAATAAGAGCAGGACAGCTTGCATCAAAGGTGGCCTTGCAGGCACTAACCCTTTCCTATATCAGGAGAGTGCTGTCCAGGGTGAGACACCTCCAAGTCCTTTCCTCACTGTCATGAAGGATTGAAAGCTTCACAAAAATTCAGGCTCTAGCAGAACAGTCTGGGTTGATCTTTAAGGTCCCTTCCAACCCAAACCATTTTATGGTTCTATCATTGGACATGGACACCAACACCACGGTCTGACTGGACCTTGACAACTAAAACTTGAAAAGACAGAAGACCATACACTTCGTAAAGCACTAACGCAGGGTTTGACACATGTCAAAGGTCCAAAGGTCAAATCAGCCACCAATTCAAAGACCATCATCAATTTTGAAAACCACCCGACAGCTATACTTGCATCTTTTAAGTTCTGCCAGTCCCAGAAGATCACTGGGAAGAGGATTGTTGGGTCCATCCCAGGTCCTTCACCAGCACACATCAGACCCTTCAGAAGTTGCTCCCAAAGCAGCTCTTCTGTTGTACCTGGCCAAAAGCCAGCTATGCTGCACCAAGACCACGTAAGCTGACCAGAAGTCACATACCAAGTCCAAATGCACTCAGCATGTACAAGACAAAATAAAGCACCAGCAGAAGATTTCAATGAATAGCCTGTTGAAATTATCTATAGTAGTTCACATGAATAACCACGAAACAGCACTGAAGGCTCATGGCCTGGGAGAAATTCACTCAACTGTCAGACCATCACAGCCACCTTCTCCCTGCACTTGGGAGACATTGACCAGCAACCTATTTCCATGGGAGTCAGCCTGATGAAGCTGACAAAACTTGTAAATCAGCACAGAGATGGAAAGAGAGATTACACACAACAGAGGTCACCAAGACAGTAGTGATCATTAAGATGATGATGACTGGGAGACCACAAGCACAGCTCAGCTAAAAATGACAGATAGATGAGGGAAAACAGAAGACAAGGAAAGAAGTGGAGCTTCATGTTCCTCACTCTTCATTGTATGGGGATGCCACCCACCAAACCAGTCCCAAACAAGCCACAAGGTGGTCATGGGACAGCACTGATGTCCAAATACTCAGAAAGGCACCAAACAGTGCAAGACACTTTTGAGCTGCAAAACATGTAGCCAGACCAGGAATCCTAACCCAGAGCCCATCTCCTGGCTCATTTCCAGTCTGGAGTGACCCCATTACATTTGCAGGCCAGAAGCACTCTGCTCCCATATTTCAGTTTCTGCTCAGCCCCCTTCCCCAGACCAAGTTGGATGTAGCTGACACCTTGTTACCCCTCTTTTGCCACCAAAGTGAGCAGCACACACTTGTCCTGCTCCTGGGCTGAAGTTCTTCTCCAGCCTGACATATCTCAAGGCTACTACAGAACTCAACCACTGAGCATCCTTCCTTCCAACATGGTGTCTTCCCCATCCCCTCCCCTGATGCCTCAGCAGGGATGCTCCTACCACACACCCCAGCTTTCACTTTTCCCTGTCTAGGGGAGCCAGATGCTACCTGGAGCACTCCAGAGACACCTTCCATGCCCAGGCTCTGTCCTACAGTCTCTGACTGAGCCCAGCCCATCACTCGATGCATCAATCCAAGGCCACCTCATGCCCAAACAGAGAGGGCAATAGCCACATCCCTCAGCTCACTGGCTGCATGGAAGACTGTCACTTGAGCTTCAGCGTGGAGTGGCTGTGGTGCATTCCCAGAAGATGCGCAGACATCTATTGCCAAGGAGGACTGTGCAGAGGGTGGTGGCACTCGTGTGCCTCAGCCATGTGAAAGCACCATCCATCCCTTTTCAATATTTCAGGATGCAAGCAAACTCAGCCCCAAGAATGGATGTTTCTTCCAAGCAGATAGAAATCTGCATCTCTGTTGGGTCTCTAAATGGTCCCATGATGTGTCTCTCTGTAAGTCCTTGCGACAGGTGTGACAGAATGGAAGAGGCGTGGCTGCCCAGGGAAGGGGATGTTAGCTACTCAGAGCCCTTACAGTAGCCTCAGCAGAGCAATGCAGGGGCTGGGAAAGCTCTTTGTCAGAGGTAACAAGCTCCTGATGCCAGCCCCCATAAGTTGCTGCCAAGGATGGGAGCAAGAAGCGTTGTCTTGCAGGCTGAAAGCTTCTCTTGGCCTCCAGGTCCAGGCTATCATCCTACACAGCACTGGAAACGGGAGCCCAGCCAATCCACAGCACTCACCAAGGGCTGGCACTGCTCAGTCAACATCTTCAAACAGGTTTCCCCAAGGGTTTCAAGACAGGCTAAGGAAGGTCCCTGCTCAGAAAAGCTTGCTAAAAGTGATGAGACCAAGAGGTTGGTTTTCTGACATCTCTACAATTCAGCACTTTTGTAAGTGATCTAGAAAAGGGGAATGTGAAGTGGGACCAAGTTATTCAGGGAAGGGTTATTCAGGTGAGGCTAGAGAGGCCTGAGCAATACATTTGAGGGACAGAGGGAAGTAAGTCAGAGGGAGATTGAGCTTGAGTTGAGGTGTAAAGATGGGACCAGCAGCAATCAGAAATCAAAGATCTGGGTTATTCCACAGAAGTAAAGCAGGAGGCAGCTTGCCAGTCTGAGCATCTCATGCACTGTGAGCAGCCCTGCTCCAGCCTTCTCCTCCTGCTCCCAAAAAGAAGAAACTGTGGATGAGGGCAACAGGGTCTGGACAAGCATGTTCCAGTGGATGAATCAAACTGGGACTCTCCAGTCACACTTTTGCAGGGTTTGAGAGGCCACTAGAACGACCCAGGGCTGGTGAATCCAGGCTTCCAGCCCTTGCACTCAACATGCGAGGGTAAGCTTCCGCTTAAATATTTGCCCTTATTCAACTCCTTGCCACCAAACACCAGATCTGTGTAGACTCAGTCTCCCCAAAGAGCACCTGAATAAGTCACACACACACAAAAAAAAAGTCCATCCAGGGCTAGATCAGGATCTTCCTGGGTCAAGCTGCACATTCAGCAAGAGCTTGGAGATAATACAGCAGAAAAAGATCTCTAGGAATACCTTGTTCTTATGCTTGCTCTTTGACTCTGCCACCAGCCACTCAAGCCAAGGTACTCTGAGAAAGCAACCCCATCTTACCCAGGGCTGACTGATCTTAACTGGACACCCATGCACAGAGAGAAGTGGGGCAGTGGGAAAGGCAGCAGCTCTCACCTAGGACAGCCTGGCAGGGTCACTGCTGGAGGCTCTGCAGAAAGTGCTTCCCCTACCCTGCCCCCCTCAGGGGATGACCCCAGTCCAGACACCTGGCAGAGACGGAAGACACACATAGAAAATCAGATTTGTGTCAGGGGGGACAGGACCATGTAGGCAATTTCTTAGATAGGGAGGATCCCAGCATAGCTTCCCATGCAGTAGGACAGGGGCGACATGAACAAGTCCTCAGTGGCCCTAGAGCAGTTTAGACAACCGCATCTCCCAGATAAGACACATCCAGCCTGAGCACAGCCAGGTACTTAGCACCAAGGTTTTAAAGGAGACAAAGAGCAACACCTATCTCTTCCTGCCACTGTTCCAGCACTGCCAGGAGGTCAGCGTGGGTTTTACTACATCCACATCTCCTTTTAGGTATGAGCTATTGGAAGGGAGGCCTCAGTGGAGCCAGAAACTGCTCTGCAGTCCAGCAAGGGTCAAGTTATGTCAGAAACACTAGATGCATGAGGACCCACATCCAGCAAGGATGCTCTGGTAGGTCTCTAGTGCTGGGATTTTTTAAGAGACTGCCCCAAGTCCTCACAGAAGCCTGCAAGATTGACCCTCCCCTTCTGCAAGATCAGCCCTTTAGCTGCACCACCCATAGCCCTGCTTTTGTGTGGCCACTCCAGCCCACCAAAACTGGCCAGGTCCCGGGGCCATGCTCCTGGCACCTGGAACACACAAGCCTTTACCACCAGTGGTTCAGACACACATGAGGACAGCTATAGCAGGAAATGAGCTCTAGTGCCTCATCCACACCATGCCACTTCGACATCCCTCTGCTCCAGGAAACCACTTCCAAATACATGCCATTTTCCCTGGGGATAAGCCATAGAATCACAGAATCATTTTGGTTAGAAGAGACCTTTAAGATCATCAACTCCAACTGTTAACCCAACAGCCTTGTCAGGGCACCACTAAACCATGTCACTCAGCACCATATCTCCCCAACTTGGAAAACCCTCCAGGGATGGGGACTCCATGAGTGCCCTGGGCACCCTGGGCCAGGCCTTGACAACCTTTGCAGGGAAGAAATTGCTCCTCAGGTCCAACGTAAACCTCCTCTGCTTACAACTTGAGGCCAGTTCATCTTGTCCTGTCTCTTGTTCCTTGTGAGAAGAGACCGACCCCACCTGATTCCAACCTCCTGCCAGGGAGTTGTGGAGAGCAAGAACGTCTCCCCTGAGCCTCCTTTTCTCCAGGCTGAACAGCCCCAGGTCCCTCGCCTGCTCCTCACCAGACTCACACTCTAGACCCCTCACCATATTCCACTCCTTCACAACAGTACGTCCACCAAGCCACCTTCTTATGCCACCAGCAGAAGGGATCCCCATGCCATTCTGCTGAGGTCAGAGACAAGTTCTGCCCCAGCATCCCAAAGACAGTTGCCACTCTGGGCAGCTACCCTGAGATCCCAGCAGCTCAGTAACATGGGCTACAGCTCTTCCCATGGAAGAGCATCCCAGTGAGGTATCCCTCAGTCACCCAGGGCTGCCAGCAAAGATGCAGGGGGAATACAGCACCCTGGATGAGGCCACCAGCGATGCAGCTACAGCCACTTCATGCAAGACCATCGGAATGAGGCAAGGCCACCAGCTGCCCTAGGAGCTGGGACTTAAAAAGTACAGCAGCAAAGGAGATTGAAATAATCAGGAACACAGCCATGGGGCTTACATTGGGCCAGCATCCCCATCTCACTGGCCCACATAAGACATGGGGCTGCAAACATTCCTGCCACTCTACCAGGTGGACCCAGCCCTGGGCAGCTTTGCTCTGCAGCACATCAAATTCCCAGGAAACACAGGGGAAGGGAAAACTTGAGGAGAGAGATGGTTGGTCTGTTCTAGGGATGGCTTGGCAGGTAAGCAGGGCAGACTCAATGTGTATCCCAAGGGCAAGGAGCTTAACTACCACCCTATGCCTCAGTTTCCCCCACACGATCAGACCTCAATGGCAGACAGGCTGCAAGAGCTGGCTGCCTGCTTGCCACTCCAGCACTAACAGAGCTCTGATGTCCTCAGGCAGGGTAGCACTGAGCCCCAGTGCAGGATCAAACCAGAAGCTGCTCTAGCCAGAAAGCCCAGAGGGCATCTCCTCCACCACCAGATGAAAGGAACACGAGCAAACATGGTGCCAGGGGAGGTTTATGTTGAATATTCAGAAAAATTTCTCCACTCAAAAGGGTTGTCAAGGCCTGGCCCAGGCTGCCCAGGACAGTAGTCCCCAACCCTGGAAGGGTTTCAAAGCCACGGAGTTGTGGTGCTGAGGGACATGGTTTAGTGATGGGCACAATTGAACTTGACGATCTTAAAGGTTTTTCCCCACCTAAACCAATTCTATGTTCGCCCGCCTTCAGAAGGGAAGTAGGGCCTTGAACCTCCCCCCTTAGCACTTGAAGCAAGGACGACTTCGGGCGTTTCCTTCTGAAATCAGCCTTTTGGCATGAAAAGCACCCACAGAGCAACATCCTTCTCACCCAAAACTGGGGAAGGAAAGCCAGCTGACCACAAGCCTGCCCAAGCACACAAGCATTTTGTCCCCCAGGCCGAGGCATTTCACATGTGACGCTGGTTATAGCTGGATCAGCCCCTCCCCAGCACTGACACGCCCCTCCCTGACAAGGGAGATGAGCAATGGGGCTCGGCCACTGCTGTGGTCAGGGCAGGAAGGCATTTAAACAAGGGGGAAGCTGGGATAGGCACGAGCTCCTTCCCGGGATAGCAGGAAGCACATGGGAGCCGATAAGTCCAAAAGCAATTGGGCAGCACCTAAGAATATCCCCGGGCCATGGCAGAGGAATCGGTGCTGGTGCCACTCTGCAGTGGAGACTCCACCTGCTCCCTGCTCTCGGGTCCTGTCCCCTCTGTCTCTGCAGGATCTCATGGAAAGATGACACCTCAGCAGGGGTTCAAAGCTGTTGAAACTTCTGAGGAGGCCAGTCCCACAACTCCCAAGAGATTACTGTCCTAATGGGGCCATTCCCCATCTCAGAGAGGTGCTAATTGAACATCCTCAGGAGGCCATCACACCCTCCCACCTCACAAAGAGATCTCCTGAGCTAGACGAGATGTGCACAAGTATCACAGCCAACGTGTTGAAGGACATTTGCTTCCATGCTTGCTCCCCTAGCTGCAGGGACCCAGCCACACATCTGCCACCCTCTGATGTTTGTGAACCTACAGACACCTTTCACCATTGGCTGGAGCTGTAGATCTTACCTATGGAGACAGCTCTCACACCAGGTAAACTCACTGCAGACCAGCTCCTCCTGCCCACACTCCGGCATCTGTTCTCCTGGGAGGAGACAGAGCTGAGAAATTCTGAGCGGAGGACATTGGACTGGATGCAGGACCCTCCTAAGGTGTTCTCACCTCAGGTCCTTAAGCAAGCATATGTCTCTGCTTCACCCCACCACAAGGCAATTCCTGGGCACTTTCAGTCCCCAGAGACACGTGAACCTCTCCTCAGGTCAACCTGGCTTGGGACAACACACCAATGGCCACGCCACAGCCTCATGGAGTGTGGCTGGCATCTCCACAGCCCAAGAGCAAGGCTCACACAAAATCTCTGTGATGTCGAGCCGAAAGTTTGCAGCAGCACTCTGCTATTGAAAGCAGTTATAGGAGCATCTCCCTAGTCACAGGGAGATCTTTGAGGACATCAGTGGGATGCACCCATAGTACTAAGCTACCATTGCATCACTCCAGCTGTCCTAGTTGGTCCTTGGCCTCAGGCTGTTGTTGCTGGAACCCATGGCCAGGTGATCAAGGAGAGCAATGTGCATGTGGTTCCATGCAACTGTCCTCTAGAGAAACCCACACAGGATCTCATACCTACGCTCTGCTGACCTGCACTACCACAGGATGGCAACTGGCCAGCTGGGCTTGAGACTATTCCTTCCCATAAGGCAAACTGCAGAGGTCAACATCTTGTCTCTGTCCACAGGACTAGATACAGGAGATCATGTTCACTAGACAGATGGACCATTCCTGTTCCTGTCTCCAAGCAAGCACCAGGGGGTGAGCCCTGAACCCAGAGAAGCCTCACCACACCAAGAGCAACCCAGACCTTGTGCAAGTCTGTAGCTCCAGACTCATCCACCAGCCAGCCATTGTCCAAAGCATCACAACACATCTCTCTGTTGAGGCTGAGCTGAGGACAGCAGACCCTGGAACAGGCAGCCTCTCAACCACACCATGATTCCACAATGCAGTGGTCCAAGTGTCCCTGCCAAAACTACTTCTGCAATGCCAAGGGCAGGGTTACCTGGTTCAAATCTCCTCATGGTGCTGGTACCACCACCTGCCCCAGGGTTCCTCCTCCTCAGACATGCTGGGCTGGCTCAGGACCATACCTCAGTAGGGCCCAGGTTCAGCAGCTCCAGTGGTGAGGCTGCGTCCCACTGCCCTGCTCCCTTCACCAGGTCCAACTTTGCAGCATTGAGCACACAGGGGAAATTAATTTGCACCTATGCCACGTGGCACACAGGTCTTCTACAGTGCAGATTGATTCTTTCCACATAAAGCCTCTGCCACATGAGCCACACTCATGCAAGTGCTCTCATGTAGCTGCTGCTGCAGAAGGTACTTTCCTGCTCCAGGAGTGGCCTGGGATGTCCAGGCATCCCTAGGAACATGCTTTGGAGACTGCTCACCTCCAGATTTCATAATGCAACTGTGTCCCAACTAGTGCCTGGTACTCCTGGAGAGAAGGTGCTGAGCACTGTAGTTGCAGTGCTGACCGCATCACTTCCACACTCATGCTCTGGTGAAGCTTCATAATGAAGCCTTTACTCAGGCACTTGGAGGTCCAGAACAGGCAGAAGCATTGCTCTGTGATTCAAGTAGGAAAGTCTTCATGACTTGACATGGCCAAAGCCAGCAAGCCTAAAGGATCTTTCGGGTCCAAAAGCCTTTCACAGCAATTCCACCCAGAGTCATACTTTACTTCCCACAGTCCCAGTTCCTCTAAAGGACACCAAAGCCTGAAACACTCTTAGCTACCTGCCAGACATAAATAAAGGCATCTTTCCTACTTTAGTGAGGAGAATGCAGAGTCCCTTGTTAGCAAGGTAGCCTTTGGGTTTTGCCTTCTGCAGGCATCATCAGAAACCCCTTTATTTTGAGGCCAAGCAGGGAAAGCTCTGCTCAGTAACTCCTCAGATCAGTAAAGGAAGAAGACTAATTTCTGAAGCTGGGCCTCATTTACTAAACCAGCTATCCAGCCAGGTAGCAGAATGAAGTTACCCCATCACAGCAACTAGCTGGGACACTGATGCTCAAAGCAACTTAGAATCACACCTAAGAAACTCAGATTTGAAAGAGCAAGAAAGGAGAATGAAGCCCCTTTACAGAGGCACCAGGACAGGAGGAGGTAACAGGGAGATTCCCACACCCCTCTCCTAGAAAGAGCAACTCATTGATAGCCCAGGAGTACGTCTGGGAACACACCAGTGCCTAGTACCTTTGCATGTGTGGTGACTTCAGGGTATTTGTTCAGCCAACAATCTGTCACTAACAGAAAGCTGCATCTAATGCTGAGAAGACTTATGATGCATGAAAACAGCTCTGAAGCACCATCCTGGTTCAGCCGGACAGAACACAAGCAGACGATAAAGTGATAACTACACCCTCAAGTTGAAAGCAGTCATTTGACTTCAGAAATGATATTAACCTGATTTATTTTAAGTCAGGAAGAGAGAGTCCATGCATGCAAGAGCATCTAGGTCCACTCAAGCAGAGATTACAGAAATCAAGAGATGCCTGGCACCAGTCCATGAAGGGCTACAGACACCCAGCATGTAACACAGGCTGCTCACCAGTGGCATTCCCGAGTGGTTCTGGCAGCCCTGATGTAGAGCAGCTATGAAAGGCCAGGGATGAAGCACTCCCTTCCAAGGAGGCTGTTTGGGAGCTCAAAACTATCTGCCTCCCCTAATAGGGCAGTTTCTAACTTAAACGGGCACAGCCTTGATGTGGGCTGACAAGGAAAATGATCCTCTCCTAGTAGAGCTTAGCCCAGAATTTTCTCCTGGACCTCATCCAGGCTTTGCCCACCCAGCACATCCTCATGTCTGATGCTTTCCACCACATCCATGCTCTACCACAACAGCAGCAGCCAGCACCCGTGATGCTGCAAGTACTTTGAGATCAGTCAAAGGGAGGGAAGGGGCCAACAAGACACATGGGACAAACACAAACTTCAGCTGCCCAAAGGGGCACTTAGTTCCAGATTTTCCACACTCCCCACAGACCTACAACCTTCAGACAACCTCCTCAGAGAGCAAAGATGAACTGCCAGAGCATAAGCAATGCTTCTGCACTAGACAGGGTGAATACATGAGGTCCTTACTGCAATACGGCCATGGACACAACACACAGTGTCCATGGTAAGCAATGAAGCTCCTCCAGCTGCCAGAAAAAGTTCTGCCTGTATTGGGGCTGTGCAGCACCCAGGCAGCTGCACCAGGACACCGGCTGACATGCAGATTGGTGGCTGCCTGGAAAACTAAACAGAAGATAGAAGCGAGTGGGGAGGGATTGAGTTTTGGGAGGTGTCTGGTGAGGAACAGCAGGGACTGACATTAGGCCCTGTTTGTTTAACATTCCCATTAACGACCTCGAGAGGAGCAGAAGGAATTCCTGTCCTCCCCTCTTCATGTCACCAGGCAGGAAGCGGCTGCTGCAAGATCCAGGGGCTCACAGATAAGATAAAGGAGAGAGGCTGAATTTGGGAGCTGCACCCCACCCTATCTGGGGCACTCGGTGCCCTTCAGCAAATGCCTCGGGGGAAGGGGGGGGCGGGGAGCTGTGTTTTCACCCCCAGCCGTGGGTCACACGTCTCTAGGAGGTGCCCGCTGCAGCCCCTTCACTGCTGCCTCACCTGCCCGCAGGCCACCGCTGCTGCCCGCGCCCGCAGACGGACGGATGGCGGCCGCCCCAGCCCTTGGACTGCCAGCGGCAGCCGTGCCGAGGGCCAGCTGAGAACGGGCCATCGTCGTTCCCCGACCTCCTCCTGATTCGGATCCTCCCTCGCTCCAGCCCCGGCCGCCTTTCCCCTCCCCCCCGTCACGAACGGGCCGCCGATCAGCCCGCTCTGCTGCCTCTTCTGCTGCCCCCGAGCCCCACCGCAAAAAAGCACGTTTAACCTCC
>JANHFX010014538.1:0-18057 GCA_027560015.1 Chloroceryle amazona
GAGGCTGTCCCTGCTCTCAGCAGGGGGGTTGGACTGGATGACCTCTGGAGGTCCCTTCCCACCCAGACATTTCTATGATTCTATGATAATCAGTATTCATTGTTTAGAAGCTAGTAACGATTTTGCTGTGACTGGGGAATGAATGTGAGATTCAAGAACATCTGTTTGAGGAGATGAGTTTTATTGGATCGTGCTCACTGGGTTGGGTACCACCGTGTCATACCCAGTGGAAGCAGCAGCGACCTCCACTTTCATTCTTGTCTCTCACAGATGACCAAACATACCCCTTTATAAAAAACTGTTCTATTTAGGAGAGAAAAGCATGGACTTCTTGAGTTATTTGGTTATTTCCACTATCATCAACAACATACATGATTTTATTTTTGTTCTATAAATATTTTAGTAAGAAACATTTGGCCCTGGAGCTCTGTGATAGTGACTTTGAGGTTACCAGTCTGTCACTACTGCCTAGGAGAGAAGCAGTAAGAAATCTCGATGGTCTGCTGAAGGGCTCGAGCTGAACTTTGGTGACCTTTGAAATTCAGCTAAGTGCAAAATTTCACTGCTTAAAATTGATAATGCATTTGATTCATTTTGAAGCTGTGTGTTGTTCACTTGCTCCCTTGTGTTTGGTTTGGAATCATTCCTGAGCATGAGTTAAACAATGGGGCAGCACTAGAGTCTTGGTCCTGTAAACAGCCTTGCACCAAGCACACGAGAACGTTCCCACTGCGCTCGGTGGAGCTCCCCGCAAAACAAGCTGAGGATTCAAAAGTGAAGTAATTTGAAGCACTTCATGAAGGTTTCATCCTGAATTTTTTGTAGAACTTTGCTTCCAGGCTTACACCAAGTCTTTTTATTGAGGAATATGTTACTTGTTGCTTTTTAGCCTATCTGGAAGATAATGAAATTAAATTTTTTTGTTGCAAATATCTTTTGGACCGACATCTGCTTGTGTGGTTTTTGTAGCCTGGATGACTCTATTGTTTTGTTGAAGATCGATTTGTCTGCTCACCTTTGAGTTGGAAATTCATGGTGGAACCAAGCAGTGCTTTGTGTGCTGTGGTACATGGACCTGCAGCACTTGCAGTGTTGTCCTCTAATTGGTAGAGGAACAGAAGGAGGAGCATTACCTGCAGGAAGAAACAACTGGACTGGTAGAAGCTGGTCTTCAGTCAGCTGAGAAACGAACAAATGGGTGTTCTTGGGTGCAGTGATACAGGAGAGCTGAACTGTCCGTGCTCACCAGAATTTGTCCCATTAATTTCCTTTAATCTTAAGGAATTTGGGGAAAGGGAAGAACTAATCAGGCACTGAGGCTGGTTTTGGAACATTTCTAATGATGTTCCTGCAACGGGAGGCTGTTGCTGCTGCACGCTTGGAGGATTTCCTCATCGGTACGTTCAGCATGAGCAGGCTGTTGACAGTTGAGATGGAAGAATTCTGCACAGAACCAAAGTCATTCAAATCTCTGTGCAGAGCTCCTAACTAATTTTTAAAAATTCATGAGAACTTCAGTAGTTCTCAGCTCCTGGATTCTGGGTGATAGCAGAAATGCTTTGCTCCAAACAATGGAGGTGGATGTTGGGGGGTTTTTTTGCTGGACACGTGAGGATCCAGAGACCTTGACATCCTGCAAGATTTGCAGCCTCATTTTATTAACTCGCAGTTGGAGATAGGAAAGCTTAGGGATTTATCCATGCACAGCCCAGGGCTTTTAAAGGAAGCTCTCCAGGTCAGTATCCTAGTCAGCTTTGAAACATTTCCTGGGCTAATCCAGGCGTGGTGGAAACAAGCATTTTAACCTGTGGATAGAATCCTCCTTTTATAATACACCTGCCATTTGTGGGTGCCACAAGAGGTTTCCCTTTCGGAACTCAACCTTTGTGTTCATACTGCAGAAGTCGAGGAGCACCTGACATTTGATGCACACGTTGCTGTATTCTTTACATTACAAACACACTGAGGAAAAGAGCAGTACATTTCTGGTGTGCAGCAAAACATCTCCCTCCTTTTCCCCCCTTCTTTCCTCTTCCCTTCCCTTCCCTGTCATTCCCTTCCTTCCCCTTTTTTTTTTATTTTTTTTCTTTCTTTTTTAAACTCTTATTTATCTTGCTTTTCCAGGCAACAGTAGGAATGTCCCTCCATAAGCATTCTGTTCACATTTAGACTTAGGGAGTATCTGAGGACTAGGAGCCAGGTGAAGAGAAATCAATAAATTTCGACAGAGAAAACACCCTCAAGTTCCACATAAAAGATATTTATTCCAAATAAAGGCCTGTGTTAATCTGAGGGAACAGTAACTCTGTAGCAGTTATCAGCCACGCATCCTTGGAAGATGAAGAGGAGACCAGTTGATAAACCTTGGGGGGGTTGTGTTTGCGTGGCAAGATTATCTTTAAGCTTCTAACAGCTTTTAGTAAGTGCTCATTTTCCATTGCAGTTATGATAAGACAGCATCATCCCGATAGTTTCCTTCTTATCAGATGGGCAAAATTCAGCGATCAGAAAGTAGGATTTGGAGGCAGGGTGTCTTCTTAGGGTTTGTTCCTTGTGACACCTGCTTCACTGTGTGGACGAGGACGGTCTATAATGTGACTGCAGCTGCCCCGTGGGAAATCCTGGCTAATAATTCCCTGCCTCCCGGGTGCCTGTGAAGATTAACTTCGTGGAACGAGTGAAGTATTTATTAATAAATGATGGCTATTGATATGTCACTTCCTCGTTGATAGCAATGACATTGCTAATCTATTGCTCCTGAGGGGAATGTAAATGAGCACATAAAACAAAAGACACTCACTCGAGTAATTTTCATCACCCTGCGCCAAAGCCGTGCATTCAGTGCTGCCCGTGCTAGTGCTTTTTTTTTTTGATGATTTTAAACTATTACGGAAGAAATGCCATGAAATATGAAGGGAGAAGCCAAGGTGATGTTCACTTGTCCTGTCTTCGGGTGGTGCCTACTGGAATATCTTTGATAATCTATTTTCTTTCTTTTAAAGGCCTGTTAGCTGAGGACGCAGGTGAGGCAGCATAGGTGAGCAGTTTTAAATCCAGCTACAGTTCAGACGTTTAATCTCACTGTGTGTTTTCTCCACTACAAATGTGATTAAACCGGGAAGTGTCCGACAGCAGCGTGGCTATTTAATTATTTATCTACTAAAAAAAATTCTCACATTTTTTGTCACTGAGGTTAAAAAGAAATGAGATGTTTTACCAGGCCGTTTCCAGTGCCAGAGCTGTTGTTTAGCCTGTGATAGGAGATAGGGAAAAAGAACATCCCATTTCTTTCGGTGTTGAGTTCGAGGGACGTGACTGAACAGCAGGGTCATACAGGGTTTCGATGGAGGGCTTTTTTCGTTGGTTTTTTTTAGATGCTTTTACAATTTTATTAGCTTCTTAATGAAAAAGGCCCCTGGATCCTTATTTTTTGTTTCTTTATAGTTTTAGACCTCTGTATTTTTTTCTAATAAGCTTTGAATATTAAAAATAATCTCGTGATAAATGTCCTCTGGGCTTCAACTGAAATTGCTTCACAGAGCCTCTGTTTTTAGGGTGTGGATTGGAAGAAAGTAATGAGAAAAATACACAGGGCAGAGGAGAAGGAATGTGCTTGAAAACTCCCTCTTGACATTTTGCTGAGTATCTGAGCTGTTGTCTGAAAGGTTGATCTTCCTTGTACCCATTGGTTCCTCTGCCACCGTCTCATTGGATGAGAATCCTTTTTTTTGTGTTGTAGTCCAATTGACCTCAACATTACCTTGGAAAAAAAGAAGTAAATTCAGCAGCTTTAGTGAATCTCAGCTGCTTTTATAAATCTGTGTTGTCTAAGATGCTGGCACGGCCTGAGTTGCACCTTAATGAATCTTTTGTTGAGGTTTTGGTCAGAAAGGTCCCATGAATCAGAACATGGATTTCTGATTCTTCAGTGCTAATGTCAAACCAGGGTGGTAACAAGCGAGTCCTAAGAGCTCATTATTATGCTCATAATTCCTTTGCCTTAATAGTTTCCAGATGTATAAGATATACATATATAAAATAAATCTCATGTCTGGAAAGTATCTCCTGCAAATAAAAGCCCAAACCAGAGAGCTTCTGATTTCTAGATGTCCTTTAAGCCTCTCACTAATGATAGTATGTGTTTGTAAATGAATTACAGCGGTCATGTAACTTCTGACAGGCTTAATCCTTATTTTATGGGGTAGCATTATTTTTAATGTTACTTTTATCTTGCAGGAGAACCAGGCGCGCGTTTTTTAGTGCTTATTTTGTGGAAACTTGAAATGCAAAGCCCAACTTCAGTAGTGCTTTTTAAGCTTACGAATCATAATCATCTCAAATTAAAGCTCTGTAAGAATAGTTTCTCTTGCTGAGAGCAACCACAGAGCTTTTTCTATATTAAACTGGTTTGTACTTACATTAGTCCTATGCCTGAGATCTAAATACTCTTAATATCTTCTGTAGAAACCATAAAAGCTTTTAGTTCATCGTCTCAAAACCTCCAGTTGTTTGTATTCGCAGGCATTTGTGAGCCTTGGCGGCTGAAGTTTTACATGCAAGGAATAAATAGTTTAATCTGTTCGATATTACGTAATCTCCCCTCCTCTCTACACGTTCACTGTCAGAACTTGACTCAAGGGGTTTATTTCATGCAGGGTAACACTTCTTTCCCAATTCTCTGGAAGGAGAACACAAATGGATGTGGCAGTTGCGCAGCGATGGAGCTCTACTAAGGCCTTTCCTTAAGAAATTCGGTATTTTTCTGCTGTGTATGAAGACTCAAAATCCCTATCTTCACTCAGTGACCGATTAGTAGATACTTTATCCTTTAACAAAGTGAAACCCTGAACTGAAGCAGCTTTAAAAGCCAGTTTACATAATTGATGATGTAAAAGTTGCTGGAGCAACTAGAGAAGAGAGAAATGTGACAGATGTATAGGATATCTGCATGCAGAGACTGTGGGCAAAGGAATATATGGTGCTGAAGATGCACACATTCTTTCTGCAGGTATGTGAGAACCTGGACTCTTCTCCTGCATCTGTTGGCATGTGGTTATTCATCTATGGGGAGTGTAATCCACTTGATTCTTATGTGGCTTCATAAATTACTGGCATCGGTTGGAGCCAAATATTTCTTTCGCGTGACACCGCGAATGGGAAAACTTTCCTGCCAAGCAAGGGACAGATCCGAAGGATAAGTGTGGCAGTAATATTTATTATAGAGCTTTTTCACCAATGAGTGAAAAGAATTAATCTCTGATGTGACCAGCTTCTCATTCCAGGTAGCTTTTCCCTCCTTTCAAACTGAGCAAGCAGCCATCCTTTAATTCAGAAACTAAAGAAAAACTTGCTCTCCTATTCCCCATTTCTGTTCTCTGCTGGAGGCATCCAGTTTTGTTGATAATGATCTAATCTGTTGCATAACCAGAGAACACTGAGCCTGCTGCCACAGCCTGCTTCTTTCTTGGCACTGCTGGAAGGCTTCAAAGAGAGACTGTGTGTGTGAGGCGACTGCTCTACCAGCAAGACCAAGGGGATCAAAGCATATGTTTAGAAATGGAAAACAACAAAAAAGAGAAGCAGTTACCACACAGTTGCCATCCTGAAACTGGAACCAGTCTCACAAAAATGAACTATTTTGAAGTTAAGGATAGTTACTTCAAATTCCATAGAGCAGGAAAAGGTCAGGAATTTTAAAGGGAAAACTCATTAAGATTTTATTTTGTAGATACTTGCTATGGGGAAGACTTTATTTTTCCAAAAAGGGCTGTGTTGTTTAGTTGGATTTTTATGCTGCATCACATTGCTTTCTTGGCTCCTCTAATGTAGTCAGTAAGTTCTAAAATGAAATCAGCTGAAAAATTACTTGAAAGTAAGAAAAAAAAATATGGTAGGAAATTTTTCTATAGAAATATTCTTTGAAGGTTGGACAGTTGTTCCAAGATTGCATTCGGTGAGAGTGGAAAAAAAATACAGTGGTTTATGGTGTGAGTTTTGTTGGTTTTGTTGTTGGTTTGGTTTTTGTGGTTTGTTTTTGGTTGGTTTGTTTGTTTTTTTTTCTTCATAATAAGTGGAAAGAATTTCTCTTAATATTATCCCCCAATGTTTTGGATGAAAATGCCCGATTGTTCAGGAGACACCTAATTTCTGAGCATCTAATTTATCTTTCAATGACTTTCATGAATCAAGACTGCTATTCTTTGTACTTTAAGTGTGGGTTACATTATGGTACAACATTGACTTAAACTGATTCTTTCTCAGTGTTAAACATTCATTTTTCTTCCACTTACAATTCTGAATATTTTTGCTTCATGCTGTACAAAAATCTTACTATTTACCTGTGCTGATTTAGTAACTTTTCATATTGGAAACGTAGGGTTTTTATGAAGGGGAAAATGTTAGATGCACCTGGCTCAGGTGTGTGGCACTCTTCCCACACCTAAAATCTTCTAAGTTACTGTTTAACTAGAATTTTGGACTCTAGTATTAGAAACAGTGCTGTTCTCTCCTCTTCTTTAAGAGACAGATTCTTTACTCTGTACATTGATTGGCCAAATGATACCTTGAGCTTGTCCTGATGGTGACAGGAGGGAGCTGTAGCTGGGGTCTCTCCTTTCTGTCTGCTTTGGCTGCTTTGCTCTCTGTGGTGGTTTTTGTTTCTTCTGTGGAACTCGTGGGGTTAGAGGTGGGAGATGCCCTGTCAGACCAGACCCTTTTGAGACCTCAGCTGTAAAACTCTTACTGCGTTCAAAACCCATGAGCAATCTGTATCTTTTCAATGCATCAGCTGTAATCAGAAATTATTCTGAGGGTCACAGAAAGTATTTTCCTTATCCAAAACTACCCTGGACCCTTTCTTGAAAGCATCAGTCCTTGAAACTTTTCTTTTAAAAGTCTTTTTAGAAGGGATGAACAAGATATTTTTCTTTGTCCTCCTCCTTCATGAAACGGTTGAGTTGTTCTGACTGAAATGAAAATACTTTAGAAATTAAGACTTAAGGCAGAGATTCACCATGAAAAATTTCAGATTGGTTTTTAAAGCTTCACAGAGTTTTAAGGGATGGACAGTCCTCTGATCCTACCTCTTCTGGGAGAAGCACTATCCCAAATTTTCTAGTTGCCATGATAATGTTATTTGGTACATGTTAAAAAGCTGTTTAATTGAATTTTAGTTTTTAATATTTCTGTCTGTAACTCACTAGTAAAATAGATCAGTGGCAGTGAAGTTGTCTGTGCTTAGTGGAGCCTCCTCTTGTCCTCTTTTTGGGTCACTGAGATCTCTGCTTTTGAGAAGCTTTTGTACTCTTTTTTTTTTTTTTTTTTTTTTTTTTTTTATGTTGAGGGTATTTTTGACAGGGAGTCAATGCTCAGATTGCTGTTTTAGTTACTATGGAGAAGCTTTCCCACAGGAAGCCTTACGCTCTGTTTTCTGAAGATGGTCAAACACTGAATTTGCCCAACTTCCTCTTAACTTGCAGTTCTGAAGTTCATTTTGTACCAGTTGCCTTTAGACTGACAATTCCTTTGGCTCATACATGCTTCCTTTTAGCCTTTGTGATCTCTGGTGTCCTAATGCAAAAAGGAAAAGATGAAGATCAGAACAAGAAAGGAATATACTCTGAAAGCCTGTGTGTCATAAGGGAAATGAATGTAGTTGTCATCTTTTGTTGAGAGAGAACTATCAGGCGCCTGTCTTGGAACTAAGTTTATTGGCCATCTCTGGTATATACTGATGTCTGTCTGGAAGCTCCTGCACTTGAGAGTATGGTTGCCATATGCAGGATGATAGATTGTGGTGTTCTTTAGCAGATTCAAGTCCTTTACATAAGTTTTTTTCCCATGGGGAACACTTCCTGGGTCCGGGCTGAATGGCAACAACAAGTGTGCTTTAGTTCGTATCTAGTTGTGAGGTTTTTTTTTTTCCTGCTACCTTCTGCAGTTTTTCTTTGTGCCTGTTATGTTGAATACCATTCGAAGAGGTAGCTACATTAAGGTGTGGAGTTCAAAGTGGCAGAAAACCATATGAAGCAGGGAACTTGATCCAGAAATACATTGTGAAAGGTTCTCAAAGCATTTTATTTTCATCTGCTCTGTCAGCGCCTTTGCTGATTGAACGCTTCCTCTTAAGCCCACTGCTCTCAGACTGGTTAGGTTGTGTGATTTTTATTTTTTTTTCCAAGCTCTTGCCTCCTCCAGCTACAGGAAGGCAATTCTGCAGCCTTTGAAGGGCCCAAAGGTTTGATAGCATTGTGCCGCGGTGTGAGCTTTCCTCCTGGTCCTGTGCAGTCCACTGTGATGTGAAGGGTAGGAGCCTTTTTCTCCTCATCCTTTTATTTCTTTTAAATCACCTGCTAAATACCTGAGAGGGAGCAGACTTTTGGGGAAAAAAAAGTTTTCCTCATAATAAGAAAAGTTGGAGGAGATTCAGAGAGGGACCGGTTTTTTAGGTTATGCCTGGCAGACTATTCAGATTCAGGAAAGACTTCAGAACATGGGGCTGAGCCTCAGCATCCTTTTGTTACCAGAAGTCCAGTAAATGAAGAGCTCTCCAAGACTCGCTTTAGCATTAGAAAGCAGGCATTTCTTCATTGCAGCGCCGGGTGCACGGGCGATAGTTCCACCTATTGTGCATATCGTACCTGGACCCCATCCAAGCTTATATCCCCCCCTTTACAGACACAGGCATTGGTTTTCCTGGAAAGATTATGCATATTCATTCTATTTCTAGATCTAATTATCTTATATGCATAATTATTAACATGCGGCCTGGATCTCCGAGGGGCTTCTCTGGGGGTGGTCCCTAGTGGTTGCTGAAGAGGTGCTCTTAGTGTCCTTTCTGTGAAGTTTGAGGCTCCCTCCCACATAATGTTGTAGCTGAGTCCATCTCTCTGTTTGTAGAACCCTTCTAACTGGCCCACTAATCTATGGGCTCCTCCAGGCTGCCGGCCTCAGCTGATGTCCTTGGTTGTGTTCTTATCTGAGGCCACACGCAACACTTGCCTCCTCCAGGATGTGACAGTTGCAGTTGTGGAAGTCGATATCCTTTCTTGCATTCCTGCCCTGAGACCCCTTACAATATTTCTGTCCTTGATGAATAACCCTTTCACATTCCTAACTGAACTAAAACCAGATCAAACTCTTAACAATTAGCTATCAGTAAAGGCAGAGGCATTTCAAGGGCCTTTTAGCTGGCTCACCTCAGAGTCTGAAGACACAGGAGATGATTTCTGGTTCCCTTTTTTTAAAGCATGATGCAGGATGGAGTAGATTTCTATAGAGGGTCTTCAGGCTTCAAAACCTGGAGGAATACCAGTGTATCAGATAACCAGTGAGGAAGCGAGACATAAAAGCTGTCTTGACCTGAATCACGCTGCAGCTAATTTTCAAAGGTTGGGATTGGAACCAAGGTGGGTTTTTTTTCCATCTCTTCTTCTTCCTAACTGTAAAAATACATGGTTTTCTTCCAGAATTTCAGTCCTGCAGTCCTTAAGTTAAATCTGATGGAGTCCTTAAACTTGAGAGAAATTGTTTCCTGAACTGATGACAGGGAAGTCCTGAGAAGCGCTGGGTTTTGCTTCCTCTTCCTCTTTTTTGTGGCTCTGTCTCACCGAGTTTTGCAAACCAAAGCTTCTGAACTCTTCCAGAGGATAAAGGCTGAAGCTCCTTGTGTATTATCAGGACCGAGCTGACAGAGAGACCCTGTCAAAGTGACAGTTATCATCTATGAAAAAATTAGTGATAGCTGGGAAAGACTTTGTCATTGAATCTTACCCAAATTGTGAATATTTTCCATTGTGTGACCTTTTCTAGTTTAATTAGGGTAAATCTTCAAAGCACAGGGCATCATGATTGCAGAGGACAAATGTTGTTCAGCTGTATTGCAGAGCTTATCCCCTAAATTTAGTATGAGGTTTGGTGTTCAGGGATATGCAGCAAAACTGAAACTTGCTCTTAACGAAGGATCATCTTGAAAAATCAAATTCACATCTGAGTTGCTAATACCACCTCTCGTACTTTTGCTACTACTGAGTCAGCTTGGTTGTTTTTTGTTTTGTTTTGTTTTGGTTTTTTTTGTATAAAAGCCTTAGAATCATTATCACATCCATTAAAGTTTATAAAGAAAGCAGCAATTTGCATATGCATGGCTGAAGAAACATCGCAGTTGTCCCAGCAAATTTCAGGGTCTCTTGAATAGTTGTTTCTCAGAATAAACCTATGAAAACTGAACTGTTGATTCAGATCCACACGTTTCTCAGTTTCATTTTGCAGTGGGGGCAATACACTGAAGACTCATCATGCCATGAAGCTGAGCTACCTCGCTGTGTGTTCATTTAATAACTCCTGATGAAGTTTGTGTCCTTTTTTGCTGTCTCTGGAGATGCAGGTTACCTGCTGATAAAGCAAACTGCAGATAGGCTGTGATAGCTTGGGGTGCTCCTGCCCTCTCTTCTCCATCCTTGATTGCAGGTGTATGTTAGAGTCTAGCACCCAGATTTTCTCTCCTAGATTGTGAAAGTTTCTTTTTTCTTTCCAAAACTCTGAACACGATCCCTCCTTTTTTTATTTCTTTTTTTTCCCAAATAAACATTTAAATAAATAAATATGTATATCAATTGACATAACTTTGAGGTCAAACCTTAATCCAAAAAGAAAAAAATATAGCTAAGCACAATTTCTATGTCTGTTATCATTGCTTCATAAGTGTTGTCTTAATAGTTTATCACAATTAGAGAGACTGTCCTAACAGGAAAAGGTTTTAGGGTTTTATAACTGATTTAGAATTACGTGCATCTATTTGAATGATGGTTATGCAATCAGAAGAAAAGGACTCAAAGGCTGTTTTAGAAGAAACTCTCACTTTTTAATACTGTTTTTGTGTTTATTACGCAAATGACCTTGTACATAATGCTACTTTCCTGCAGTATTAAGAAAAGAGAATTTTTACGTTTCATTTTAATTTAATTTAACCATTCTGTACTTACAAAAGGGTTAGCTGTGGGAACGTATTTTGTAGGGTTATTTTATGACTTGGCATTGTGTAGTTGAATAAATAATTTGCATTTGAAACACGAAGAAGTCAGCACCACTTCAGCTCGTCACTCTTGCAAGCTCGTCCACCTTTTTGTCTAAGCTAATTCAGAACATGTGTTGACACACACATGAGGAAATCCAGCATCTCAGATGTGACAGCAAAGAAGGGTGGTTAAAGCCTGTTCCACAGCAGGTCAGCAGTTTTCTAAAGCTGTGAGGTTTTTGAGGTGTAGGAAGCAAATCTTACAAAGGCTTTTATTAATAAAAAAAAAGAAGAAATCTTTCCTATTTTCCTTTAATTTAGATGTACTCCCACAGCCCTTCAACCATAAAGATGATTAAGGGACTAGACCTCTCCAAGGCCATCCGTGTAGGCTCGAATGTTACCCATGATGGCATCTTCTCCAGGGATGCTGAGAGATCTCCAGATGCTGGTGGGTCTGTGTTGAACACGACATGATCCTCACTACTTACACCTGAACAACAACTTTGTCATGGCATTTGTGGTATTTTGACAGCATCTGGTTTTAGTTATGGCAGATGGGTATTAGGGACAACCCAAACTTTCTGGTTTTCACATATAACTTGGCAAAGAGCTCAGGGAACTCCTGGTTTGGACTTCAGTGCAAACCAGAAATCCTGTAGCCATCAGCTCTTTTGAGATGTGGATCTGCACTTACTGTGTGGTTAGTAATTTATTACTGTCTCGGGAATCTTCTTCCCCATTTAGTTCTATCTTACTTGGTTAGATGGCTTTGTCAAGACCTCATGAGGCTTGATTTCCTTTCTAAGGAAAATTCACCAGACCTGGTATTTCAATTGCAATTTGTTTTCGGTGAACTCAGTGCTCTTTGTAGGTAAACACACGTTGGCTGCCTACAGCTTGATGATAGAACAGTTTTCCTTGAACTGAGGTTTAGTTTAGAGCAGGAGGATTGATGTGGCCTTGTAAGGAAAGGTGACGAAGGAGCATGGAATATTTTTCCTGCTTTACTAGGAGACCTTTTGCCTTCCATAATTGGTCTTGGTTTTACCTTTCTTTTTTTGTCTCTCTTACTGAGGATGTCTTTGTGTTATGTTCCATTCTATACATTCTTTATTGGGAGGAAACAGGAGTTTTGTGGAATTGTAAAATGCCATTTGAGGTTTTTTCTGAACTTGGAAGTTTTAATCATTGTTAACAGCTTCTAATTTTGGACAAGCCATCAGTTGAAAGCATTCATATGAACACTGGCTAATCTTCCATAGCTTGTATGTGCTGATGTATGGATCATGCTGTCCTCACTAACAAAACAATACACCTCAGCAGAGTAGGAAATACCACAGGTATCACAAAACATTATATAATACACCAAAATATTAACAATAATAAATATTGCCACAAAAATGCCAAGAGTTTGCATCGGAAAGGCCACAAAACCTTGTGCTTCAAAGCTTAACAAATGCCTAAGACAGGTATTGGTGAAAGGGGGAATGTTTTTATACACGTGCATGCTGAGGGGTCTTAATTTGTTCCTGGAGCATCCACTTCTGGCCATTGTCTTAAGTTACTTGATTAGCTAAACCCTAAGTGTCTAATATAGCAGGATCTAAAGAATCCCAAAGGATTGAATATGGCAGTTGCTGTGCTTTTATGATAATATTACCCTTTGCCCCCTTGTTTATCACCTATGAAATTGATTACATTTTCAATGCTATTAAATTATTATTACCAGCTTAGACCCTAGGTGCAAATTAAACTTTTGATTAACTCTTCGTTGATTTTGTGTGATGTATGAATTTCAAAGTATATGAAAGTAATATTTAAAAATGCCATTCCAGTAATGTAGCAGTGAGTGCACGGGATATTTTTGCTGCTCTTGTGGTGATTGAAGAAGCACGGTTTTCATCCCTTGGTATGCAATAAACCTTCCGAGATGCATTCTGCCTGGAGAGCATTACAGCTTAAATAAGGAATAACTGTGGAACTGTAATTAAATACAAATTGCAGTGCTAGAGCACACTCAACAAATTATCACTTGATAGAGGTTTCGTGGTTCTGAGGAGGCTCTTTTCGATGTACGTAGTTCAATTTGAATGCTCTTGCTTTAATTCTGCAGTTCTCTTATAAAAACTCCCTGTTGCCAGCTTTCTAGTTTTTACCTCTGCTTTTCACTCTCTGCTTTTCAAAACAATTTATCTGTGGTTTGTTTTTTTTTTTTTCTCCTTTCTTTTGGTAACCCAAGACTCGGAGAACTTGCACACACTTGCACATGTGTTCTACTGTTTTCTTAAATCAAGCCTTGGTCATCAGGGCATGAGTCTTGTTTTATTAAACTGTAACTGCTGGGAAGTTCTTGGAGGCTCAGTGAGCTCACATTGACTGGTGAAGTGATCCAGGTTCTCGCAGCAGCCTTTGCCACGCACTGACAGTGTTTTACATTAAGAGTATTTATAGAAGACTGACACTGAAGAATAACCTTGGGAGCTGAAGAGTTTGTGTTTCAGCGTGAGTTATTTGTTCTAAAATTGCTAATGTTGAGCATGAAATTAAATTAGAGACATACACTGCAAATACAGGACTTTACAAAGAAAAAAAAAGAAGGAATATTGAATTTTGATACAATTTTTTAGTTTAGTTTCATTTAAGTTTTCAGTTGCTGGCTTCCAGTCTGCTCTCTTCAACTAAAATAAAAACATTTAGTGCAAAATGAATTTCAAATTTCAAACCACTAACAAAGAATTCTGAATAATCAAGCCTTTGATGGCACATTAATATTTCAGATTGAACTATTTACTAATTGCAAAAGAGATCTTTCTTATTTCTTTTCTTCTGAGAAATTAAAGTATTTGTATGAGCTACGATAGACTGCTGCCCAAGATCTCATCCTCTGAAAAATCGTAGCCAAATGAGATCAGTCTGGCTGGGATTTTGTAGGGGGTGTTGCTGTTTGACAGTAATGTGACCTAAGGAGATTGGTGGTGCTGGTGCTGGGGTGGCTTTTGTACACACAGAAGCTTCTTTTTAGTCCTCCTTTTTCATTTCCACCCTCTTGATGGAATATAAAGTGCTAGGTTTGGATTTCATTTTAATACAGCTGAAGTTTGGGCTTGTTAATCAGCAGGTTCAAAGTTTGTATCTGTTGGAATTCTGTGGAAAAATGACGCGTCTTTCAGAGCTGTTTTCTTCTAAAATGCTTCTCTGATTTAAAGAATTCATGTCAAACTTGTAGATGAAAGACAGACTGTATAGAAGCACATTGCTCTATTATTACATACTTGGGGAAACGTATCACAAGGAATTTATATTTAAAAGGGAATTGTAATAAAAAGGGATTTCTAGATCTGATGGTCTCGGTTGGCAGGCAATGAGAGTTGCTTCTCTCTTGCCTGAATTTAAGCTCATTAAAGAACTGAAATACGATTAGGAAATAGACTGGGTGATGAAAATCTTTTCATTTCAGATTTTGAATCTTCTGCTTTTTCTTTTACTATGTTGTGCCCTGGGTTTATCCTTCTAGTGATTAACAAGTATTCCAGGATGGGTACTAGAACAGTTGGTTTGATACCGTGCCTTGCAGTATTGCCTGGCAAAAGTTGTAATTCATTATTATCATCACCATTCAGATGATGCTGGGTACATCTGTCTTCGCTTTCATCGTTCCTTGATTGTTTTCACTGGTGTTCTTCGGTGCATTACCAGAAAGTCTTGTTTTAATAGATTATAAATACTCTCATTAATTCACCCTGCTACACCCAGGAGACTCCAAGCCCAGAGATTTTATTTTTTTTTAGTGAATGTATTTTAGTTACGAATGTTTGTACCTATTTTTCCTGTTGATCTACCTGACAAGTCATATGATGCCTTTCAGCTTTCTCCTGTGTCAGCACCTACAAGACACTTGTGATTTTGTGCTTGCAGTCATCCAAGCTATCAACTTTTTTGACAGCAATTATTCTAAATCCTCTTCAAACGAGGACAAAGTTGCTCGCAGCTTTGTCCAATTCAGTATGCAGGAATTCTCTTAAATTCCTACTGGGCTTAGAAAAGGATGAACTGGATGGTGGCATATGTTTGATATTTCTGTTTTCACTTTAGTTACTGTTATTTTATTTTATTTTTTTTTCCCCCGAATGTTTTCCAATCCTGTTTTCCCATGAGGTTGGTGATGTTCTGTTCTTAGTATCTGTCCTTAGCATTGACTAGAGCTGCTGGATGGGTAACTACTGAACTGTGAGCACGGTAGACAGAGCTTTGAGAAAATACCATTATTTTTTACAATGGAGTCACTTTTCCTTTGATAAAATAATGATGAATTTCACTGGGTTTATAATAAGAGGTGTATTTTTTGATTAGTCTTTTTTTTTTTTCTGTTTCCCCATTGTTAATTTTTCTTTTTCCTTAAAGAAAGAGCCTGGAAAGTAGAACAGTAGTAGTAGAGAGACACAGTATAATTACAAATATTCCCTGTTTGCCTTTAGATCACATCAATTTGTCATCTATATGGAGCTTGAAGCTCACCAGGTGTAAACCTCCTGCTTACATATGGACTAGAATTTGACTTTGTTCTATTCAAACCTGGAAAAAAAGGTGTAGCTTCCAGCAAAGTACCTGTTTTAGTGCAAGCTAACCTTAATTTAGCACTGCTTTGGCTGGTCAGCTTTCTGGAGGCAAAACGACTGCGACGTTAGCAGTAGAAGAGAATGTGTGTTGAAAAACTGGAGGAAAAAAAGCTGATAATTTCCTGCGCCTGACCTTTCAGAGAAACCTCTTCCTTCCCCCCAAGCCAGCCATGATAAAATACCATAAATTTTCTCCACATGTTCTTAGCTGTGCTCAAGCAGACGCTACCAGAGTTTTGAAGCTGTAACAAGATACCTTTGGTCCTGAAGAGCGGGACTGAATTTCACCTGGTTCTTTTCTGAATGTTTTCTTTTGCCTAGACATTCGAGTGGTATTTGGTTTATTTTATTTCTTTTCCACAGGATATCTGCTAGTGAAGGGTAACATTGTTAGATGTACATTTTGGCATTTAATTTTTTGGCTCAATGACCCATAGCTCCTTTTGTTGATGTTTTTGGGGAGGGAATAGATCAGTGTTAGTGGCTTGTCTTATATACCAGGGAAACTTCTACATCACTTAGTGCTAAACCCTAAAGACAAAGATGCAGAACAAAGAAGATGGAACGTTAACTTGGCAATATTTATTGTGAAATTGATGTGTGGAGGTTAAAGTTTGTTTCTCTGTGTAACATTACCCAATATTTTATAATGTAAACATTATACTTTACGACTGCAGAATTGAGTAAAATGGATCGTGCCGTGATCTGGTGACAGAAATATGCCTTTTAAGAAAGCTGGGGTTTGTAAGAGGAGGCTTGGGTTATAGGTTATAAAAATGTTAAACTAAGAGCTAAATTCTTAGTGCGAGTCCTCTGTGAAGTGCTGTTGCACTTGGGATGCAGTCAGTGGAGTCTGATTGCCGCTGTTTGTGAGATGAAATTATTCTGCCTTGCTTAGCATCTGCTATTTTAAAACCCCTCACCCTCTTGGATTCCTAGTGAGACACCCCCCTGACAGAGTCACATCCAGAGCTGGAAGGAGCAGAGCAGGCCTCAGAAGTGCGATGGCCAAACAAAATTCCTTAGCCTAATACCTGAAAGGTGAAGAATCCCTCTCGTCCTTCCTTTCTAAAGCAGTGAACTACGTTGTGTCCAGGGAGGACGAAACCATTCTTCCTCAGGAGCACCTTCGGGGTGTTTCTGAGACTGGTGAAGCCAGCTGGACGTTTGCAAAAGCATCCAGTAACAAGGGCTGAGGCTGACTTGTAGCCCACATTTCTGCTCAAATTTGTTATATTTAACACAACAAGAAAGAGAAAAAAATGTGATTTTTTTTCTATACCAAAATTTGGAAGCTGTTTTGAAGCAGGTTGGAGTGTTTTTAATGATAATGGGCTGGGGCTGGGTCTAGTTTTGCACCCAAGCTGCTGTGCTACACAACTGTTTGTGGTTGCTCTCTGCGATTTGAACCCTCCTACCTTGCTGGCAAGATGACCTTGAAAGTGGAACAGGGAAGGGAATCCCCTTCTCAGATGTCCTGGATTTGGTGGCCACCAGGAGCATTGAGTGCAAAACTGGTCGGCGAGTAAGGAGGAAGCATCTACTTAGAGACTGCTCTGTCATCTTTCCGTGGGAGCTCAGATCAGTTTGTCAGCTCTTCCTTTTCCTGGGTTACATCCGTGTACGAAGGGTTATGTTACTCTTTGGACCAGATGCTGTCCCTTTGTATACCTGTGCTGACTGACTGCACCGGGGATAGTTCTGCTTGGTACAGAGGTAAGATGAGAAGCAGGGTTTCTGTTTACACTGTCAAATACATTTGATTCCTTTTTAAACTTCATTGTTCATCTTGCATATAGAATATAGACCAATGTTTTCTTAATGTGTGAGGTAAGATGGGAAAAGTTAAGATGATGAATTCTCAGGCTGTGAGGCCATAAGCAGGCCAAAGATTAAAATACTAAGAGTTAAGCTGCTCTGGAAATGAATTCCCTCAGTAAGTGGTGTTCAGCTTTGGGCCCCTCACTCCAGGAAGAACATTGAGCTGCTGGAGCGTGTCCAGAGAAGGGCAGTGAAGCTGGTGAAAGGAGCCAGGTGGGGATCGGTCTTTTCTCCCCAGGAACAAGTGACAGGATGAGAGAAAATGACCTCAAGTTGTAGCAGGGAAGGTTTAGGTTGGACCTGAGGAACAATTTCTTCCTGAAAGGGTTGTCCAGCACTGGAGGAGGCTGCTCAGGGCAGTGGTGGAGTCCCCATCCCTGGAGGGGTTTCCAAGCCACGGAGATAAGATAAGTGCAGAGTCCTGCATCTGGGTAAGAATAATAAAGTCCACCAGTACAGACTGGGAGGTGATGTGCTGGAGAGAAGCCCTGTGGAGAAGGACTTAGGAGTCCTGGTAGACAGCAAGTTCTCCATGGAACAGCAATGTGCCCTTGTGGCCAGGAAGGCCAGTGGCATCCTGGGGTGCATTAAGAAGAGCGTGTC
>JANHFX010014538.1:43087-58488 GCA_027560015.1 Chloroceryle amazona
TCAGCACTGATCAGCTCCCCTCTCAGTCTTCTCCAGGCTAAACAGCCCCAGGGCTCTCAGCCTTTCCTTGGCACAGAGATGCTCCTGTCCTCTCGTCGTTGTAGCTCTCCCATGGACTTTCTCCCGTAGTTCCTTGTCTCCCTTGAACTGGGGAGCCCAGAACTGGACACAATACTCCACAGGAGAACCTCCACTGACCTGCTGGCCACACTCTTCTTAATGCATGCCAGGAGACCCTTGGTCTTCTTGGCCATGAAGGCCCATTTCTGGCTCATAAATTCGGTCACACTGGTCATATTTTGATCACAAATTACTTTGGGCACGTTACTTTGTTCTTTCTTGAATGTTACTTAATCTCAAAGAACACCCACAAACCCAAGACAAGGAACGTTAAGGTAGAAGAGGTGAGAAAAGCCCAAATAATGCCTCGGTGAATCAGGAGCAGTCTTGCTAGCCGTGCGTATGCTGTGTGGCAACTTAATTCTTCCAGAAAATCAGACTCTGAAGAGAACAAGTGAACCTTCCACTGGGTGTAGGGAGACAGACCTGTGTGCGGGGTTCCTCTGGATGCTGTCCCCTCAGTGACCTTAGCCCTCACTTTCTGCTGTTCCAAGAGATAAGAGGGCAGGGCGGTGACCCCTCAGGACATGGGGTGGATATCCCTTTGAGCTGCAGGTGAAGCCATTGCCAAGTTGGAGCCTGCAGTTTACCTGTGAGCTCTGGGCTCACCATCCTCCCTCAGAAAGGTTTCGTGGCACCATCGTGTTCCCCGAGGTCAGCAGTGCGAGGAGATCCCGCGTCCCCTTGCAGAAAGCGAGCGCCGTTTGCGGGCTCAGGTGTTGCACAGCCCTGCAGAGTTTGCATTGAAAAAGAATGTGAGCGCAGATATTTAGTTTGATAGGAATTAACTTTGAACAGTGTACCAGAGTGTTTGGCACATTTAGAAGTGTTTTAAAATTGAGGTTTCGGTTGGTTTCTGAGAAATTTTGTAGTTAACCCAGTTTCTGCTCTTGATGCATGAGTGACTGGGTACCATATGATGAACTGTGTTACATAAAATGCTCAAATTGTTGATCCAAAATTCTAGCTATTTAACTCTTCTGGAATCTGAGTGTTTCTTGTTTTATTTTTGTCCTGTTTTCTCTTTTCAGTATTCGAAGTGTTGATTTGAAGCCCTTTTCTGCCAGCGCTGTTAGCAGAAAGAACTTATGTACACCCATCTGCCTGTTCCTTGGGCATGGGAATGGGTTGTGCTGTCAGGAGCTTTTAACTTTGTGGTGTAGATTAATACAGGTGGGATTTTCCCTGCTTTTCCTTCTGTTTCCTCTAAATAGGTTCGTGTCTTGCAGCAGGATATAGAATCACCAGCATCACTGGTTCTAGCTGCTTCCTCAAGGGAAAAAACTGCATTTTATTTGGATGAACTTTGCTGTCTCTTGAATATTTTGAGAGGAAGACAGTTTTTCTTCCATGCTTCTTTCCCCCCAGATGTTTGATTCCTTATTGTATTTTATTAATAAGTCCAACGCTTTCTTAGCCGTAGGGCTGTGATGCAGGAAGCAGATGCTCCTATTAGAAAACATTCCATGATACTGGAAGCTTAATTATCAAAGTCACAAAGTCAGACTCTCATGATTTCCACTTGTTCAAAAAAGCAAAAAAAAAAGCCAAAAGTATTGTTTGTTTTTATGGTAACACGGACAGGAGGGTAACAGCTGGGAAATAAGAACTTTAGCTTCATGGCTGAACAAGGGAGATGGTTGTTCATCTGCAAAGATCAACCCAGGGATGTTATAAGCTGCCCAGGGGGGTTGTGGAGTCTCCTGCTCTGGAGACATTCCAAACCCGCCTGGATCTGTTCCTGTGTGACCTGATCTAGGTGATCCTGCACTGGCAGAGGGGTTGGGCTTGATGATCTCCAGAGGTTCCTTCCAACCTTCACCATACTGTGATTCTGTGATTGTTTTTTTCTAATATGACATTGTGGTGTTTCAGTTTGTAGCTGTGAAGCTTTAATCCCGGTTGATAATTACCTGTAAGATCCGTCCGTGTAGGCCATTCCTAGAGGAATCTGTGTCCTTCTTGGCAGAGGGCTGCAGGGGTAGAAGACTGGCAGGTAGGCTTGAAAGACCACATGTAATCTTGTGGGTATTTGAAACTAAATGTTGGTTTTGTACTTAAATGGATACTGTGAGACACAAAACGAGGCCAGAGACATCAGATTTCCCTAAATGTATGGGAACAGTTGAATGGGAGGGCTGGAACCGCTCTGCTGGGCGGCCAGGCTGGGAGAATTGGGGTTGTTCAGCCTGGAGTAGAGAGGCTCTGGGGAGACCTTATTGTGGCCTTCTAGTATCTGAAGGGGTCCTACGAGAAAGCTGGGGAGGGACCTTTTACAAGGGCTTGTAGCGATAGGACAAGGGGTAATGGCTTCAAATTGCAAGAGGGGAGGTTTAGATTAGAAATGAGGAAGAAGGTCTTCACTGTGAGGGTGGTGAGACCCTGGAACAGGTTGCCCAGGGAAGTTGTGGATTCTTCATCACTGGATGGGGCTCTGAGCACCCTGCTCTAGTGGGAGGTGTCCCTGCCCACAGCAGGGGCGTTGGAACTGGATGAGCTTGACGATCCCTTCCAACACTGACCATTCTGTTTCTATGTTTTTGTGTTTACTTGAGTGAAACAAATAAAAAAATAACATACTGGTTTTTGAGTTGTTAGATCAAAAACCTCGGAGTATTTCCCCCCCCCATCATTAAAGGTGCTGTCACACTAACAGCAGCTAACTGGCTGCCTCAGTTACGTGCCTCCATTGCATCCAGGCGCTGTGTATGAGCTTAGCAGGAATGGGTTTAAGATATGACAAGGGTATGGGGAAATAGAAATCTTACTGAAAAGTGGTGGTAGAAAATAGATAGGGCACTTGTTTAAAAAAACATGAACGTGGTCATCTGGGTGAGTTGTTTGGTTTTGCCAATCAGGATTAGAAATTCCTCACGATTTACAGCTGAAGTGAGGGAGTTGAAATTCTGTTCTTATATCCATGCTGAACAGAACTTCTCAACTAGGGGAATGTCACAGATTTAACTGATAACAGCAGTACTTCCCATGCCTTTATGCAGTTTGTTTATGTAAAAAGCTGTCCTTCAAGGAGAAGAAAAAATAGCCTCTTTGCTTTTGTATGTTGAGTAACGAGGGATTTGAGGGAACGAACTGTGTAGTTCTCTGGAAAAGGAGATTAAGTTGATCACTTCGGGATGCTGCTGCCCAGCTCTGCTCTCCCCTTGAATTGTGGGAGTTATTCTGTGAATTGTTTTCAAGCAGGCTTTTTGAAGAAGACCAGGTTTAAGGACAGTGTGTATTGTTGGGCTCTCAGTTTCTAACAGAGTTGTTCTGGATTTGCAGAATGATGCACTCACCTGAGAACAAAATGAAATTAATAAAACCTCTATTTTAGCTTTTTCTCTTTATTTTACCAGTAACATTCCCGTTCCCTAAGCATTTTATAGCTCTTTAATCCACAGTAGAAGTTTGATGCACTTCACTGAAGGGATTGGCAGCCTAGAGAGATCAGGTAACATGCCCAGAAATACAGAGTCCAACCTCCCAAGGCCATGAGAAATTGTTCCTTTTCTCATTTCCAGGTTGAAAGTTGAGGTAAAGTTGTATTGTTAGTTGTAACTCAGAATTGCTGTGGCTGTTACTTACACCACATTGATTGCGGGGCTTGGAAGGACACACGTTTAAATGCTGAAGGAGTGCTTTCTTCAGGGTTGGCTGGATTATTTACTCATAAATCAGAGTTTGTTTTCCTTGGCCTGGCATGGGACAAGCCACCACGGACTCCGGTGAAACTTCTGCTTGGAGATGGCTTCTGACACAGGCTCTGTATTAATCTGGTTGTTACCTAGTATCACTGAGAGGATGAAGCTCAAGCAGATGCTCTGGGAAGCAAAGCATCTAGAGACCACAGTAAGGCAATGGTTTGGGTCTCTGGATTGTTGCGCTGAGTTCAGAGTTCACAGAATAATGATGGAGATACAGTTGAAGTGTGCTGGTTTCATTAGATACTGGGCAGAAGGGAAACGTGGTCTTAACAAAGGCAGACAGGAGTTTAAAGCTCTTGCTTTGTGGAGATTGTTGTAGTCTAGCGTGAAAATCGAAACTGGTAGAATATGGATCAGCAAACCTAGGGATTTTTCAGTCATCTAATATCTGGTGCTGCTCTATTGGAGAAGTTTTAGGTATTTGCTATAACAAGGGTCCTTTCTGGAGACTGTCATGTGTCTTATGGATGCATACAGTCATACTTCTGGATACAGTCGTACATCTTTTTACATTTTCTGTGGTGCTGGAAGGAAAATGGCTTTGGGCAGTAGATGATTTAGACAGGCAGTCTGAAATAGTTGCAGACCTTCTTTGGGTTAGATGAGGCATACGGAGGTGACTGACTTCTTGCTCTGACTGCAGCTGTACTGCACAATGCTGGTGTCTCCTGTGCTGGGAACACCCTGTGGCTGATGTGTCTGGTGCTCTCTGGTTTCTTTAAGCTGAGTTTTGCTCATCTGGATAACCTTCCATTTGCTTTTCTTCGTGCAGCATGAAAATGATGGTGACACCTGAGATGCTGTAAATAAATGGGGTGAATTCTTGTGGTGAGGCTCGATTCTCAGGAAACTAGAAGTAGGTTTGGGTAGTAATGTTTATAAAGTTCTGGTGAGCCTTTCTCCTCCGTTCCTTACCCTCCTGACCAGCTGCTGCTCACAGCAGATGGATGTTCAGAGCACTGTCTGATACAGCCTTTCAGAATGTTATGGAACTCTCATCAGTGCTTCTTCAATTAAGACAGTGGCAGTTTACACTAATTCAGTTGTACAGTTCATGTTTTATTCTTTAGCAGAAGATTTTCTTTTCTCTTGGGCTAAGTGCATGGGATGCTGTAACCTCCTTGAGAGTGGCCGGGCACCCTCGCTTCCCCGTGGCCTACATAGCAAACCCAGGTGCTGTACAGACAGTAGTTTTATTCTCCAAGATCATTGTTTTTTTTCTCCCAACAGCTTCCACCCCCCTTGAGTATCTCTTCAGTACCAGTTCGTTTTGCATTGCAGTCAGCACAGGTTAACTGCTCTCCTCTGCATTTTGCATGTACCAAAATGAGCATCATGTTGTGCTTTTTCATTTCATACCAAGCGTTTTGACTCAAGTTGGAATATGGTTGGGGAACTCCTCCTATTAATCTCTGAATTTTCAGATTCCCATACGTGGTTACTTCCACAGTCCCCAGTACTGTTCGGTGGGAGGACTGCGTCATTCCGTGTCCGTACGCTGCTTGAGACTTTCACATGACAGGTACTGTCTTCTGTGTTTTCTTTCCAGAACAGGCAGATGTTTCTGCCTTTGGAAATGAAGTGCAGCTTGGCTAGACCCACGCAGTCTGCTTCGTGTGAGCGAAGAGCTCTGTGTGTCTGCATCTTCATTATGTATATGAGGATTTTTGGCTGCTCTACCCAATACAGTGGGAGAGGTTGGTTTTGGCTCCGCACCCTTTCCTGGGTGGGTGTGATGCCCACACCCAAAAGGTGCTGTTAGTGGAGAGAGGACTGGGTGCTGCTGGATCTCCTGAGGATGGCAGGGATGGTGAATGGGCAGCATAACTATCATCTGCTGCAGGAAAGGAGTGCTGCCCATTTCCTTTTCATATGCAAGGTCTGTCTGTGGAGATGACAAAGGACTGTGTGCCCTCGTTACACCTAAAAACCTAGATAAAGAACTTGGGAAGATTGTGTTGGCTGGTGAAAAGCTAGGAAATCATAGAAACATAGAATGTTTTGGGTGGGAAGGGACTTTTAAAGGCAGTCTAGTCCAATGCTCCTGCAGTGAGCGGGGACATCTGGAAATAGAGCAGGTTGCTCACAGCCAACCTGACCTGGAAAGTTTCAAGGATGGGGCATCAACCACCTCTCTGGGAAACCTGGGCCTGGGTCTCACCACCCTCAGTGTGAAAAATGTCTTTCTTCTTTGTGGTCTAAATCTCCTCTCTTTTAGTTTAAAACCATCACCCCTTCTCCTATTACAACAGGCCCTGATAAAAAAAGTCTGTCCCCATCTTTCTTTTAGGCTCCTTTAAGCACTGAAAGGCCCCCAGAAGTTCTCCCAGGATGGAGCCTTCTCCTCTGCAGGCTGAACCCCCCCAGCTCTCCCAGCCTGGCTCCCAGCAGAGGGGTTCCAGCCCTCCCAGCATTGCTGGGGCTCCTCTGGCCCCACTCCACCAGGTCCCTGTCTCTGCTGTGCTGAGGACTCCAGAGCTGCCCCAGCACTGCAGGGGGGTCTCCCCAGAGTGGAGTAGAGGGGGAGTGATGCAGACTTGGAAACTGGAGAGCTTGTAAACAACATACATTGCTTGTGTCTGTCTGGTGGGTTCTCAAAATGAGGTGATAGGAGGCCCAGGAAAACCCATGTTCTTGAATCAGCAGTGTTACTGTGGGAGAGGAAGGAGGAGAGAAAGATGTCTCTCATCTTATGCTCAGCTCTGTGCTGATATTGGTCTAAACAGCGGATTGGCAGTGACCACATTAACTTCTCCTAAGGTGTTTCCCCCCGTTCACAAATCCTGTGTGGCACATCAGAGTTAAACCAATAGCTTCCCTATCCTACTGCTTATCAGGGTGATCAGGTTCTGCAGCCGTGACTCAGAGCCACGGCTTTTCCAGTGGTGTTTGGGGATGCTGAATACCCTTTGGTGTGTAGCTCGATGTTGGATACTCAAAGTCTTGAGATATACAGAATCCCATGGGTTTCTGGCAACTGCTCGTTTCTCATACGAGTCATGGGAATGCCAGTCAAAAACTTGTGATCTTTTCTCCAATCTGCTCAATGTAATTTTGGCTTTTACCATCCTTCTCCAAATTCAAGTACTGACCCTGGAGTGCTTTGAATACAAAGATTAATTGAGACTGGATTCTGCTTTTACTATCTTTTTATTATTTTGGCAAATAAAATTCAGAGCTCAGGTTTTTCTCTGGCCGCTCAGGTTCATAGAGAGGCATGATTAATGATTTCTCTTGGAAACTTCTGCTAATTACCCTTTTATTAATGTCCAGAAATACACAATGCAATCTTCTCATATGCCCTGCGTAACACGGCTTGTACGATTTCTCCCAATAATTATCTCATCCAAACCCCATAGCTTGTCAGGGAGATCTTAGTAAACTTTTCCACTGGGGTTTTACTGTATCCTGTCAGCACAGCGATGGGAAAATGTATGGCTCTTCAGTTTGTTTGTAAAGATAGAAAATAGAGGAGCCAAATTAATTATTTCACTTAAGAAGATTAATGGAAGGAAATGTGGTGTGTTTCTATGTGTTATCACTCATTTATAGGATTTCTTCAAGTGAAACACTCCTTGCTATCTGATTACTAGAGGCTATTCACTTTGGCATGAAGCTACTAAACAGACCCATTTTATATCGCTCCTTCAGTTTGTTGCTTTGCTCTGAAAAGAAATAAAGAAATAAGAGGAAGAGAAGAAACGTCTGTACCAAAATGTTCATCTGTTTTCTTTTAAACCAGGCCTTGCCCATACTGGGTTTTGCAGTGTGTGCTGGCATTGGTGTTTGGCCTATACTTTCATAGAATCGTTTTGGTTGGAAGAGACCGTCAAGACCATCAAGCCCAACCTTTGTCCCACCACTAAACCATGTCCATCAGCATCACATCTACACGGGTTTTCATTCCCTTTAGAGATGGGGACTCCACCACTCTTTGGGCAGCCTGTTCCAGGCCTTGACAGTCCTTTCTGGGAAAAAATTGTTCCTCCAGTCCAAGCTAAATCTTCCTTGGTGCAGCTTGAGGCCATTTAATCTTGCCCTATCACTTGGTCTGTGGGAGAAGAGCCTGACACCACCTGGCTCCAACCTCCTGTCAGGAAGTTGTTGAGTGAGAAGGTCTCCCCTGAGCCTCCTTTTCTCCAGGCTAGCCCAGTTCCCTCAGCTGCTTCTCACAAGACTTGTGCTCTAGACCCTTCCCCAGCTCCATTGACCTTCTTTGGAAATATTTGGCTTTTTAGGACATTTTCTTAAGAGGCTGGAAGAAAGAATGCTTGGCGTTGGCCATATGCCCTCTTCTTGAGGCCCATTTCCTGCTTTAACTAATGCAGAAAGACCACACTTCGCTTGGGTTGTTCCTCCATTTGTCTCTGTTCAGGGGTACTGTAACTAAAAGGAAAGAACAAGAAGCTTGGACACTATTTAAACAAGCTGAAGTGTATCTGAAAGTCTCTGTAGGAATATAAATATGTATAACATAACATTGGAACTCATTTTGTATGTCACAGAAGTGCACCAAGAAAGGGAAATACAGCAGCTGTTTCAGAAGTCACAGCTGACCTATACAAATATTGAAGATGGAATGTGAAAAGAAGCGATGTATATGTGATGTGAGAAAGATGCCGTTAGATAAACATATTTTAAACATCTGGTTTTCTGTTTGTTTTGTGGTTGGTCTCCTGTGAAAGTTGCCTTGAGTTTTTTAAGTGGTCTTTGAGTTATGGAGCCTAATTCCCAAGAAATTCACTTAGCACTGGTTCAACGGTGTCTTGGAAGGAAGAGAAATTAGAGATGGAAGTAAAGAAACTGATTTAGGATCACACAGTAAAATACAGGCCTTACTGTCTAAAAAAGAGTAGCTATAGCTGGTAGATATTAATATGAAGTCTCTAGGGAAGGAAAACTGAAGCCTGGAAAACTTGGTGAATCCAAAAGGGTATAGAGAGGTGTTGTGTGCATCTGCTTTATTTTAAATTGCTTTAGCAAATGTTAAAATACATATTTACAAACACTGTTTTACAAAAACAAAACGTTGGAAGTGTTTTTCCAGACAGAAAATTGTAATAGAATCGTAAAATGGTTTGGGTTGGAAGGGACCTTCGAGAACATCTGATTCCAACCCCCCTGCCAATGGCAGGGACACCTCCCACTAGAGCAGGTTGCTCAGAGCCCCGTCCAACCTGGTTGTGAACACATCCAGTGATGGAGCATCCACAGCTTCCCTGGGCAACCTGTTCCAGGGTCTCACCACCCTCACAGTGAAGAACCTCTTCCTAATTTTTAATCTAAATCTCACCTCTTGCAGCTTGAAGCTATTACCCCTCATCCTGTCACTACAAGCCCTTGTAAACACTCCCTCCCCAGCTTTCTTGTAGGCCCCCTTGAAGTCCTGAAAAGCCACAGTAAGGTCTCCCCAGAGCCTTCTCTACTCCAGGCTGAACAATCCCAGCTTTCCCAGCCTGGCCTCTTGGAGAGGTGTTCCAGCCATTGGGTCATCTTCGTGGCCCTCCTCTTAAATATACACACAAGCTGCCTTAACCCAGGGGAAATATAGACCTTACTTCAGCAACATGTTGAAGCTCATGGATAGTTCAGCACTTGGCCTGGCTTCAGACAGATGTCTATTTTCCTTGAATTTGGAGCCACATGTCCCGTAGAGCTGGAGTCACACCACTGGTGTGAGGTTCAGATGGTGGTGTGTTTCCCAGGACCAAATCTAAGAAAAGTGGAGAGGAGGAAAACAAATGGATTTGATTTTTCTCTAGGTATTCAATCACATAAGCGAACAGTAGCCAAACATCTTCATGGCACAGCTACGTATTTATAAAACATCATGTTTTGCTTTGGTTCCCTTCTGAGACCCATGCAGTGCTGCAGTGGATGGATGAAAGCAGAAGTGGAAGCAGAGTTCCTGTTGCAATTGGAAAGGAGGTAACAGATGGAGCAAAGAGAAAATCTCTAGTCTTTGTAGTCCACATTTTCTCTGTGTCATCTGACCAGCATAATGGGACGTGATCCCACCGGGGTCTCTGCAGGTTGTGAAAAATGTAATAGTGACATCAAAGATCACACCTTACTGTAGTTCTGCCGGTACTGTTTACTCTACTTTCTTTTTCAGATGTTTTTTTTTACCTTTTGGTCCTTTGAGCTAGTTAGTTTAACTTTTCTGCAGCACATTGGTATAAAAGGATGAGCGCACTGCCTCACTGGACTTGGCTGGGCCACTCCAAAATGTGTCAGCAGAGGTCCCGACCCAGTCTGTGCCTGCAAACGTGCCAGCCTGTTAGGAAACAAAACACAAACCTCCTCTCCTTTTAAACCTCAGTTCAGCTTCAGTGTAAAATTTCTGGTTAATGTGAAGTCCAATATCAAGGTCTTAGCTCTACAGGCTGCTAAAAATGGGAGTTACATTTTCCTGCTTTGCTGGGATACCAGCTGGGCTGCTGCGTTGTCCTCACCCCAGTGCGTTTGAACTCCCAGAGGTGGTGTTGTGCGAATGTGCCCGTAGAAAACACACACTAAATAGCTCAGTTTATTAACTAGTTGAGTTGTGTAGAGGCCCAGGAAGCACTGAGCACTGAACGGGCTTGTCCTGCCAGCCACCTCTGAGTTCATCATCTGCCCGGGGAGAAGAGTGCTTTGTAGTGAGAGAAAATGCTGGCTTAGGGCACTCAAGAGATACCAGTATTGTCTTTCACTTCAGCCCTTAAGGGCGGATTTATACCAGATGCAGTGTGCTACTTTTTATATTTTAAGGTCTGAATGAGCTCTGTAAGTGTTTTGTGTGCTGTAACATTGCTAAAATCACATCCTTCTGTCTGAAGAAGCAGTGGTTGGTGCAAGTGCCTGCGTCGTAGAGTTTCTTCAGCGCTGTTGGGTTCTTACCTAGCTTAGCTGAAATGCTGGAGCTATGGGAAGTAATTCTTCTTTTAATAAAATGTTGATTTTCAAGAAAGGAAAAATATTTTATTATTTTAAGAATCAGAAGTCTATTATATCTAAAGCAAAGATTTAACAGTAAGAGAACTTCCCTGGCTGCAGAGTCATTAGTGCCCATCTCCCGAGCATCTCTAACGTGGGGAGAGAAATTAAAATGCTGAACAGAGAAAGCATCAAACTTGTGGATTTATAAACCAAAAAGAAAAGTTACAAGGCTGAAAAAGTAAATGCAAATGTGAACCTGCTCTTATAAATATGGAAGAAACTCGGGCCTCTAGAGAAGAAACTTGGGAAATGAGTGCAGCATCCGTCTGTAGTCATTATAGAGCAGTTAGCACAATGTTGAGCCAAAAGAAATACCTGCTGTGTGTACGTATAGTATACTTGTTCAGTTCTGTGTATTGGAGAAAAAAAAAACAACTATCCTCATATGAAATGGTGATTAGTTGAAGGGCTGAAAAAAGCATCTTGAAGAGCTTCCAGAGGAGTATAGGATTATTCAGCAATAACAGCATTTTAAACACTAAATTTTTTTAGTAGAGCTTTTCCTGGTAGAAGATACTACCTGTAAAGGTGTTGGGTTTGTTGTGGGTTTTGGTTTGGTTTGGTTTTTTTTCCTATTTTCTTCTTATTTCCTATTAAGGTCAGATGTTTGGGTAACAAATGGGGAAAACATCTTAAACCTGTTCTGTAACCTTATTTGATTTGAATGCAAATTCCTCAGTTTGACTACAAGTAACTAATCAGTGGGTCCTGTGCTACCTTTCGAGACAAAATTATGTGTTCTGCAGGAATACTGAAGTAACAAAATTGGGGAAAAAAAGCAGCAGTGTCTTTAAGATGGAAGACTCATCTCCATTAGCTTTCATCTTGCACTCTTCTCCAAAGCAGCGAGTGCTGGTTCCAGCGGTGCCGCCGGCACCCTGAGATAGGGGCTGCTCCAGCAGATGGGCCTCTGGTCCAATCCAGTACTGCAAGCCCTGGCTAGACTCATTAGTTAAAATCCATTAGTAATCATAAGATCATCACAGACGTAATTTCAACCTGCCTGTACTGCTGGATTTGGAGACAGTGAGCCAAACATGACTATGTGGAGGAATGGGATGGCTGGGGAGTGAGTGGGTTCTCCTCCCTCGTCCTCTTTTCTTCCTTCCTTTTGTTCTAAAATACTCTTCTCTGTAAGTGTCTACACTTATCCCGTGTCCAGGGCTAAACTACAGCAGTTACTCTCTCATCCAGTGGCCAACTGGGAAGGGGAATTGGGGAAAGGAGAAGCTCATGGGTTGAAATGAGAGTGGATTTAACCAACAGCAACACGAGCATTAATACTACAGCCAATGTAAAGTACACAAAGTCATACTCGGCCCAGGGAGTGTACGGCCCTCACAATAAACAGGAAAACAGTTGTTGGGGGCAGGATGGTGAATGAGACCTTAGAAGCAGGAGGAGGAGGCTGAGGGGGAGCAGGAGAAGGATCTGAACAGCAGTACCTGTCTGCTGTTCACCTTCACCCCAGAAAAAAGTAAACAGATGCTGGTTTTTAAAAGGTGGATGCACAGCATCTCCAGTTTTCAATGAGCTGCAGATATCCATGCTATGCAAAAGTAATAGGATCAAGAAGAAATGGAACCACCTTTCTCCTGTATAGCCTGTGGGTATTTTTAACGTTACCGAGCGTCTGAAGACATCCGAGTTGCGTCATCTGCGCTACAATTGAGATTTTAAACAGATAATCGACAGCGCAGGCAGAGGAAGGATTTTAACCTCAGAAGGCTGTTTGAATGGCAGATACAGTGTCGGCAGATAGTGCTCTCTTCCCCTGCTCCAGAAGAGAAGGGAGGCAGCTCTGTGAAATGCTAATAATCTCACTGTGGTTTTCAATAGACTAGACTTGAGAGCCTTGAGTATTTTTCCTTTTCCTTTTTAACTGCAATTTTGTTATTGTATTGCTGCCCCCATCACTGCTAAATATGGCTTTTGAAATGTAAATCATATCATGTTCTCAGAGATGCACATGACACCCTCAGCACTGTTCCTCTTTGCACTTCAAAGAGCTGTGTGGTCACACTTTGCATCTCGGCAAAATCACAATATTTGCCTTCTGAAGATCTCCTTTAATGTGTACAATCAATCCCTGATAATGTGTTTTGGGTTTTTGTTCCCTGGAGTCTGTTAATTTTAATGTTGCTACAGGTCATCAGGAAACATAATCTCTTCTTTTTTAATTTCTCAGAGAGCGTGCCTGAGGGGAGAGGAACACAAGAGAGGACAGACAATTGAACATCACCGTTGGCCGAGATCTGAAAAAATGGTGCTGGATGAACGGAGGATTAGAACTTAATTGTAAAAGGGAAATAACGTCTCGGCAGGCGATTCACGTGGTTTCCACATTCATCATGGCCCAAATCCTCTGGCTGGCTGGTTGATGGGACTGTCCAACGCTGCGTACTTGGGTTCAGCGCAGATCCTCTCTGCCTACAGATCGGAAGACCTGGGATCAGGTGGGAACTGGATGGTGCCAATTACAGGAATGGAAAGAGAAATGGACTCTGGCGAGCGAAGATGGAAGTGACTTGATAGCTCCAAGCTCCGCGGTTGTCTCCGATAAGGACAGGTTAAGACGGGAATCTCAAGCTTCACTGGGAGAGCAGTATGCAGGAAGCTGGTTTTCAGGCCACAAATGCTTTCACAGGTAAGGACTTCTGTTCTAGTTCAGCTCATGGTTTGGGAACAGTTTACTGGAGTTTAGAAAATAAATTGATTAGGTCCCGGCTGTTGTTAGCCCCGGTAGTACTTCCACTTTAAATAATATTTTTAAATGGTTCACTTGAGGAACAGTTCAACACCTGTATTAACAGTGAGTAACAGTTACTTGTATTTCAGGCCCTCTGGCGCAGATGGCCACAAGCTTTAGGGAAGGTGTATGTCAGCTCTCCTCGTTAAAGGCCTCATTAACAGCTTAACAATGAGTGGCCTCCTGCCTCAGCGTACAGTGTAGTCTGTTAAATTGTTCGTGGGTTCAACATGGGAGTTTGGTGAGGGCGCAGGATGGACACAGTTTGTTATCTGGAGGCTTCTTCGAAACATGTTGGTGTTGAGCTTTGTCTCAGGCAGAGCACATCTCTGGGCAGCACTTAACAAGCACCTTCTTACTGACTCCCACCCTGCACCACTGACACACCACAGTGCTTGAAGTGGCAAAAGCAGAGGCTTTAGACGGTAACTGATTCACCTCAGTCCAATGTGTTGCCCTCTAGACAGGCTGAATGCAGTGTAATGAGGAGATGCCAAGGTGATGCGTCTCTGAGGAAAGCTCCCTCTAGTGTAAAGACCGCTGGAGTTCATTCAGGGCTTGGCTTGTCCAGAGGCTTTTCTGATTTGAGAGATGGGAGAAGGAAACGGGGATCAGATCCTGCTGCTTAGTTTCCACATCTGCTGGCCAGCTGAGACCCTGCGAGAAATGGGTAGAACACCCACTCGATGTTGCTCTTGCTTTAGGAGGTCTAGATAATGGATTAGTACCACAGTGAAAGTTAAGTGATGCATGAGATGGTTTTTTTTTCCAATCTCAAATTTTGGGGTTTAAAAGAAGTTTACTGGACTATGGGTTTTATGTACGGGAAGGTCAATTTCTGTCTCGGGCTGATTGCCCTGGGCTGCTTGCTGTTTTAGGAGCTCTTCTCAGGAAGGAACAGCAAAACTGTTCATTTCTCCATGGGCAAGCTCTCCCTTTGTCCCTTCTCAAAGCAGCTCCACCTCAGAGGTTGGTCCCGCCCTTCTGACTGCAGCGGGGTGGCAGCTTTATGTCCATCCGTCTGTCCACACCAGCACATCTGTTCTGAGCAGTAGTGCCATTCTGAACTGTCCGTTGCCTCGCGTTGCTTTGATTTACAGCACGGTTTCCGTGTGTGTCAGTGAGACGTGTGTTGAAGTAGAGGAAATGAGAAGCTTTACTCCACGTGTGCTCCAGCACCAATGATAGATATGAGGTCTGGGACCATGGCAGGGTCCTTCTGCCTCTGCCTGGCCAGCAGCGTGTTCCTGCAGCTCCCTACTTGTCCCTGTTCTTGTCCTCGCTTTGCATCATCCTCCTCGCTGCTCTCTGCCAGCCCTCAGCTTGTTCCTGGAACTTTTTGCCACTCCAAATTCCTACTGTCTGGGTCTCTCTTCCTTACGTGCCATGCATTCTGTCACACTCACCTTTCCCAAAAGCACCATTCCCAATATTCTATTATTTTCTGTCCAGCTTTTACACTTTTCTGCCACAGCATCTGCTGTCCCTTAGCTCCCAGAAGGTAGGGCTTGGTGGTGGCACTGTGATCAGGATACTTGGGCAGCGGGCTGTCAGAACGCTGGTAACCTTGTGACTGCTGAGGGGTGGAAGAGACCTGGCAAACAGCGCTGCATAAAATACAGGGAGATGAAACCGGGGTTGATGGAGGCCACAGTCAGATTGTGGTGACAGCCCAGCAGATTCAGAGCTATTCTGGAGACTTGAATGGCTTGGTCTCTTCTGAGGAATTCTTCAATTTCTTTTGGAGTTGCCCTCAGGTAAAGATGCTAATAAACATTTTCAAACTTTGATATCTGTACTGAAGATGACTTGTAAAGGAAACAGGTTGAAATATCATTGCTTTACAT
>JANHFX010014538.1:58825-83764 GCA_027560015.1 Chloroceryle amazona
TAAACATTTTCAAACTTTGATATCTGTACTGAAGATGACTTGTAAAGGAAACAGGTTGAAATATCATTGCTTTACATGAGGAGAAGGCCGGGACTTCTGTTTCTTCCAACGTGACTCAAATTGATCGCCTTATTTGCTTTCTAGAGAGCTTCCTTGTTCCTTGTAAATGTAATGCAGCAGTAAACAGTGGGTAGGTATCTATTTCTTAGCAAAATTAGTTGGACTGTGTTATGCCAATTTAAGAGCTGCAATAAAAGTGTAATGGCAGGTGCGTGTGGTTGCTGCTCTGATCCCTGCGATACTGCTCCCTTCGTTTTACTGGCATGACAGTTTAGCTGTGGCAGAACCAGGAGCTGCTGGAGGCAGAGGGGGACCCCATGCAGAAGGCAGCTGATTTGGACAAAAAGAGCTTTGCTACCTGAAACCTGTGAGGTGTCAATGCTGAATGTGGCTGCGCTGAGCGATCGCAGCTATTGCAACAAGCGGAGCGATGGTTTCTGTTGGCAATTGAACGGGGTGCTGGCAAACGAAGCCCGGGAGGACGATGCCTCTGTGTAGCCACCTCTGGAGTATTTCATAGATCTCCTTTCTACCTTGTTAATCGCTGTGACCTGGAAAGGCTTAAAGTTAAGGCTAGGAGATATTTTGATCCTGTGTGAACGCTCATTTTACGGGCACAGATGCCAAAGCTGCCCTTTTTTGCAGATGGTTCTTGTTCCAAGAGATGGGCTCCTCCAGTCACTTTATCATATATATCCAAACAATAGCATATGGTTACAGCTTTTTCAGTTTACCGGCTAAATACTAATTTCAGAAGATGGTGTAACTAGAATAGGTTCAGGACTACCAAATGTAGAAAAGGCAATGGAAGGTAAACGCTCCTACTCTGAATTAGGAAAGAGGTGGCTGAGCATGTGATGGTTAAAAGGCAATTTGAGTGATAGCAGTCATGAGAGAACGAGCTTATCAACCTTCAGAAGACAAGAAGAGAGAACATGAGCATAAAAGCGGTCATAGGTGGGCATAGGTGACCCTGCTGGAGCAGGGGGCTTGCATGAGATCATTTCCAGAGGTCCCTTCCAACCCCCACCATGCTGGGATTCTTTAACTATGTAAAAGAACAGGAGAAGAATGCAAAGGCCAAATCAGGTAGGCCAAGGCTCAAAACAAAGTACAACTAAGAAAGGCCACAGTAGCAAGGACACATGCAATGTTCTCAGCAGTAATGAGAGGAAGATTGAAGTTTTTTCACTGCTAGTTGAGAGGGAATGACAAAACTCATGACCTGCCAGCGTAGAGAGGACTGAGTAGTTCACAACATTTTTATCACTTTTTTGCAAAGAATAATTTGCCAGAAATGGTGATCTGGAATCAGGTGGCAATAAAAGGACTTGAGAGAGGTAAGAAATCCAACCAGAGCAGGACCACAACTTGTTATAAGCCAATGAGAGAGGGTAACAGGTATTTTGGAACAAGCTGGAGCTTATTAAATTATCTCTGCCACATGGGGTGAAACAGCTGAAGCAATGCCTGAGCCATTCATGGTTACACTGGAGAACATTTGGAGGACAGTCCAAGTTCAAAGAAGCTGTGAAAGAACAAACACTGAACCTACATGTAAACTTCCCAGGGTCCTCATTTTTTTCCCTTCGGAGGAGATAGCTTAGCTTAAATTCTTAGGGGAAAACGTTTGAATCAAATAACTTATTTTTTTTTTAATAAATAGCCTGCAGATAATAACAAGATGAATCAATTTGCATGGTTTTTTTTCCATAAGGTACCTTGTAAGTAGAGCCTAATTTTCCTGTAAGTAGAGAAATAGTATCTCAATTTTTGGAAGGCTTTTCACCCTTTCATAAGCAAGGTGGCAATATGGGCTACAAGGTGGGTACACAGTTGGCTGGAAAGCTGTTCTCAGAATAATTGCTGGTGATTCATAGTCAAAGTAGAAGGATATGTCAAGTGGGATTTTGCCCTGAATTGCCTGAAAATATTCAATATTTTAATTAATGACTGAGACGGTAGAATCTGCATGCAGAATTTCCAGAGGACACCGAGCAGGGAGAGGATGCAAACCCTCTGAGCACAGGATTAGAATTCAAAATGAATGCGGTATATTGGAGAACTGGTCTAAAATAAATACGATGCAGTTCATCAAGGACAAGCTCTTAAATTGCGGCTGGGCAGGAATAATCAGCTGTGCAAATCAAAATGTAGCCTAACTGGTGAGGCAGCAGGTCTGCAGAAAACAGATGGGCAGTTGCAAGGGTTCAGAAAATGGCTGTGAATCACCAAGGCTATGCCGTGAATGTCGTGCTAGAATATATGGACAGGACTCTGCATGTTAGACATGTAAAATATTTTTTTTCTGCTCTGCTTCGCTCTTGTGTGGCTGTTTCTGCTCTGAGTGGCGCTCGGCGGGACCATTGGAAGCATCCAGAGAAAAGCAGAAGGAAAGGCCAGAGGTCTAGACAATATGACCCTTGAGAATTGAGGAAACAGTCTTTCTCAGACAAGAGTAGATAATTCCCAATCTTTCTGAGCATATTTTTCATTCGGGTTCCCAGGAAGCAGCAGGGTTTTGTGCCAAGGCATGTGTCCGACGTGCTGAGCTACATGGCGAGATGTGGCCGTGATACAGCTGGGCTTTGGTGTGCTGGTCAGGAGGACCACCTCACCTGCATGCCATGAAGTACTACACCTACTGCCTTGGCCACTCAGCGTTGGGGTAACAGTGGTGGGGATCTTGGACAACCAAGGTCCATTTTTTGACTTGGCTACTTTCTTCACCATGTGTGTTTTGAGTGCTGGTTTAGGAGAACAGCGTGGTTCTGAAATCAGCTCTCCACTATTGTGAATCAGGGACATCCAGGGTGATCAAAGGATAAGGGGAACACCATGGGATGGATTAGGAATCAATGTATGAAGCCTCCTGACCTTGCAAGGTCAGTTTAGGTCCGTCAGGATTTTATTAGCTCTGTCTCAGCACAAGCTCTGTCAGACCTGGGCTGACTCGGAGGCATTCCTGCCCTGTGACCTTCAGCACTGCTGGAGGGATTATTAGCTCTAGCACTATGGAAACCAGAATAAATAGTAAGAGGTTGCTGTGTGCAGTGGGCCCCTGCCCTTCAGTCTAGCACTGACTTTCCCTGTCACCTTCTGATCCCATTCTGTCACAGCTTCGTATCTTCTCCCTCACACCTTTCCCTGTGGAAGTGATGGCACCCTCAAAACTTTCCATAATCCCTTGCAGCCTTATGTCTCAAGGTCATTGTCGCTGAAGCTTGACCTTGGGCCACATCCAGAGAGGCCATGTTACTGCCAAGGAGCAACTCCTCAGCAGCTCCCAGGCCCTGCATTAGAAGAGAAACTGAACTCAGTTAGCAGATTCTCACGCTCATAGGAGCACAGCTTGATGGAGCTTCTTCAGTCCCCCCACCTCTGCTCTGTGGCCCCCTGAAACTCACAACTTCTGTAGCATTTCTTATCCTGGGTTCCGTGCTTTCCTAGATTCTTTCCGCCTGTTCCCCCATCAATGCCCAAATCCTCCATCCCTTCTTGTTTGTAGATCTGGTCTTACTTCCAGATTTTCTACCCTTCTGGTAATGTTCCCGCTTTTCACTGCTTGCTTTCGTCATCTTTTGTTTCCAGACCCTCCCACCTCCAGCACAGCTCATTACTACCCAATTCCAGGTTGTCTAAAATCCTTCTCCCCTCTTTCCTAGACTCAACCCTTCCTCTCCTGGTCTGCCCTTCTCTGGCGTGAGTACCTTTCCTCACCTCTCACCTCCTCTACAGTGACTTCTGCTGGTTTGTGTGGGACATTTCTTTTCAGGAAAGTGATCTGAGAGCCTGCTGCTCTCTTTGGCTTCTCTCCCTGCCTCTTGTTTTGCTTCCGTGCTGGTGTTTTGGGTGGAGATGGGCATGGGGGTGGTAGCTCCAGAATGTGGAGGCTCCTTGAGGAGACGAGTTAAGTTGCTCCAGCAGATTGTATGACCCAGTTGCATATGACCCAGTTGGCCATTATTAGGTTAGAGAACGGGAGAGTGAGGGAAGATGTGATAACCATTTAAAGTATATGAAAATTTGATGTAAAGAGGAAGGTAATAGAAACTGTTACCCAGTTCTGCTGGGGGTAGAACATGAAGTAACAGAGAAGCTGCTGTGATGGAGAGATTGAGGTTAGACATTAGGAAAATCTTGCTAATGGTTCGGCTAGTTAGGAACTGCAGCCGATTGCCTAGGGAGGTTGCAAAGTCTCCATCACTGAAGGTTTTTTAAGAACAAGTTAGACAAATATCTGTCAGGAACGGTTTATGTGTAGTTGATCTTGCCCTGAGGCCAGGGAATGGACTCCTGAGAGCACTTCCAGCCTTACTTTTCTGTGATTCTATTATTGCTGGTTCCCTGGATAATAAATGTACATTTTTAAAGTTAGTAACCCACGTGCACAACTCTGTCTTCCTGTTTAAGTAGATTCTGTTGAGCTCTTGGAATAATTGATAAAGGATAGATTAAGAGTCTTAGGTGTTTAAAATCTTAACTCTCTTTTTGCTGGAGTCTTGCTCCGCTGCATTCCTCCTAGCCTGGCCTTCTTTAAACATCTGATTGTTTGGGATGGTGGTGTGACATACGTTTCTGTGTCTGTGCAACTTGTATAGAAGTATTTTAATGTTACAGAAATCCTGCAGCCATTCTTCTGTTTCACAGTCTGCCAGTATTTCATCAAAAGCTCTTGCCACTCTTCAGACAGTAAGCGTATTTTAAAGGTAATTGGCAAGAATAATCAAAACCAGGACAAAGCCAAAGCAACCACCCTTTCAGGCTGTTTATTATGAATAAAAGTGAATAAAACTCTGTGTGTGTGTGTGTGTGTATATATATATCTAAACACGACATGTATCTGGTGTGTCTGTTGCTGAAGGCAGCCTTCTTCCTCGGAATTATCACTGAGGCTCAATGTAAAACAGCAAAACAGGTTTGAAATGTCTTCTAATAAGTATATAATGTAATTAATATTAAAAGCAGCTGAAAACTCATTTATACATTAATAGAGGTCTCCCACATCGCTGCTGTCATTATTTGCATGATTTTCAATTACAGATAAACACTTCATTTGAGAAATACAACTTGAATATGTAGCAGAGCATTCTCACCCCCCTCTGTTCCAGTTTTGTTTTCATCTGCCTCTTGGAGCTGGCCTGACCTTCCTAAAATCTCTGCAATTTTCTTAACAAATGCACTCTCATTTTATGGATTTTCAAGGTTACTGTGTCACTCACGGACAACTCTTACTCTCTTGGAGTTCTTGCGAGAGACAGATTGCTTTTTGCAATGCCCCTTACTCAGCACGCAGAGAGTAACAGATCACATTCCATTGTATTCCCTTAGATATTTTATTTAGAGTGAGCAGTTTTGGAGTACGGATAGTTTTCTCAGCAAAAATCCATGGAAGTAGATATATCCATAGTCTCTCAGAGTTTGCTATCTAAATTCTTTACATTCAGTAGCATTCAGCAGAAATGTTCTAAGGATAAGTAACGCAGAGCTTGGGAGTCTCCTCTCCAGGGTTAAGGACTTTAATAGAATTACAGGAGAGTGAGAAACTGTGAAAATCAATTTGCAAGCGCTGGTGCCATGTGAGAGTGATAGCTTTTGGTCACAACCTAGTTCTCCTGTTGTCCTAAAGATCCGTGATTAGAACAGAAATGCTTTCTGCTTTAGGATGCTCTCCAAATCTGTGAGGTTGGCTTTTAAGTTTTTATCCTAAACTTTGTGTAGGTGAAACATCCTGGTTTATTCTTTCTTTACTTTCACCTCAAGAAAACGGCCTTCCAGTATCTGAAGGAGGCCTACAAAAAAGCTGTGGAAGGACTTTGTAGGGATAGGACAACGGGCAACGGCTTCAAAATGGAAGAGGGGAGATTTTGGTTAGAAATTAGATAGAAGTTCTTCACTGTGAGGGTGGTGAGACACAGGAACAGGTTGCCCAGGGAAGCTGTGGCTGATTCATCACTGGGAGTGTTCAAATTTAGGTTGGATGGGGCTCTGAGCAACGTGGTCTAAGGGGGAGGTGTCCCTGCCCACGGCAGGGGGGTTGGAACTGGATGATCTTTAAGATTCCTTCCAACCCAGACCATTCTATGATTCTGTGATTCTCTTCAAACACCTGGTTGAAGGACTGTGTAATCTCAGACTGGACAGGTATTGGCTTTGCTAACTGAACAGTGAGAGTCCTTAAGCAAATAAAGGGACATTTCACACAGGCCAAGGATTTAATATTTTAACCACTTCTCCTTTCAAGTTTTTATTTAACTGAGGTGGAAGTTCTCCTTGCCTGTTTGCTTTTGTCAGTGAAGTACTACATCCACTTGCTAAGAGGAAGAATGAAGAATTTAGGTGGCAGTCATTCCCAGAAGGTGGCCTTGCTGTGTGAAGCCACCCTTGAGCTCAGTGAATGTGATGGCAGAGAGAGCCAGAAAAGAGGCCAGGAGGATTCCAGAGGAAAGGCAGTGGTGTGGTGCCCTGTGAAAGACCTTAGGAGAGGACAAGGATCCTCCGGAGACCTGGAATTACGGTCTACTGCATCATATAACACCATGTGTATCAAGCTCCATCCTAAAATTGTCACTCTGGTCCAGAAAGTCTTTTAAAAATTATTTTTAAATTTTAATTCTATTTCCATTAATATTTCAGTTAATTTAAACTCCATTTAAAAGTCCTTTAATTTTCAGAGGAGGTGTAGTCTTGGCTCTGCATGCATGGTCCACATGAAATGGTCCCACAGGCAGGGCTGTGGATTCTGCAGACCTGGCTGAAAGAAGGTTCAGAGTTGGAGAAACACCATGACCAATGTCATTCCTAAAATTCTTGTATCAAGTCGAGTATTGTTAGAAAAGGCAAACTTCTCCTTCCCAAAGTCATGAAAGAGAATGCCCCAGCATGTTCAGGGAGGATGCTGGGCCTGGATCCTCAGCTTTGATACCCATTGTTAGTGGAGGATACCCCGCTGTACAGTTACCGTTTGCAAAGCTGATGGAGAACTCTTTGGAGATGCCCATCAGCTGTTTCTCAGTTCTGCATAGTACATGTCACGGTGCCTTCATGTGATACAACTTAAGCAGCCAAATGGCAAATTCCCGACTGAATACAACAATAAATTTAACTGTAAATACGCTGCATTTCAGTATTTCATCATAATAAAAAGACAGACTTTTTGAATGGACAGAATGAATGTGTAGCCCCTCAGGTAAAACCCGAAACATAAAAAGAGGTGAAAATGGATTGCTAAATTATTGACACTGTATGTTTTCTGTTAATTCTTTTTACTGAATGAGGTAGCTTTTATTTTTTATTGGTCTTTTCTAAGAGAAGAGATGGGTTATGACATTCAGGCTGCACCCATGGCTGGCTGAGGGTATTTTTGCTGAAGGTCATGCTCCCGCTGGTGGGGCTTCAGACAGAAAACAAGCATTCAGCTGACACTGCTTGAAGGTGGCCAGAAATCCTCTGCAGAATCACACAATTCTTTCTCACAAATCGATCAGATTCATGTCACTGGGCAAGCCGTAACCCACGTGGGGGGGCAGCGGGAGCGGTGCTGCCTCCTTGCCTCAGAGCATGGGCGTGGAGCAGGCGGGAAATGTGGTTTGGTACGCAATTAAATGTGCTAAAAGAATGATAGACTGGTTTGGGTTGGAAGAGACCTTCAAAGGTCATCTAGTCCAAGTCCCCTGCGCTGAGCAGGGACATCTGCAACTAGAGCAGGGTGCTCAGAGCTCCAGCCAACCTGACCTGGCAGGTTTCCAGGAATGGGGCAGCGACCACCTCTGGGCAACCTGTGGGGTTTCACCACCATCACTGTAAAAAATGTCTTCCTTCTCTCCAGTCTTAATCTCCCTCTTTTAGTTTAAAACCATCACCCCATGTCCTGTTGCAACAGGTCCTGATAAAAAGATTGTCCCCATCCTTCTGACACGCCTCTTGAAGTCCTGAAAGGCCACAGGAAGGTCTCCCCACAGCCTTCCCTTCTCCAGGCTGAACAATCCCAACTCTCAGCTTGGTCTCCCAGCATTGCCCGGGCTCCTCTGGACCCACTTGAACAGGTTCGTGTTTCCAGTAAGATCATTACTTGTTAATAGAATGCAGCCTTGAAGCCCTGCCAGCCTGTTACCAACACCTAAAGATACTCTTTTCCCTAGAAGACAATATGGCACAACACTGAGATCTGTGATAGCTGAGCTGCTGAGATCCATCTTCTCCACAGCTTGTGCTCGTATAGGGATGGGAAACATCTGATTTCTGAATCAAGGAGGCTTTGGGCAGTTATGCTACGACAGCGCCCGGAGTCCAGATTCAAGTCCTTTCCAGTAGTCACCCAAACAAAACTTACCTGGTGGTTTGGGCAGCCGAATCCCCAGGTTTTGTTTGAAAGCCATCGGGGGTTCAGGCGGCTGTGTCTGTGTGCGGGTGGCAAGCAGAGGCACTCTCCCTGCTCTTCACAACCACGGGTCCGTTTCCACGCTCTCTTGTGCCAGGATTAACAATCTGTTAACAGCGAAGAACAGATTGAGCAGTATGTCTTTCACACATTGTGGGTTTTGATTTTATTTCTTAAAATTTTCTGTCCTATTGTGGGCTCTCTGTGTCCTTAGCTTGGTTTCTTCACTAGAAAGTCACTCCCTTCTGATTTAAGGGCAAGAATAGAGGAAGCTTTGTTTGAGGGGTGAGGACTTAACAATGAGGGTTTTTCATGATGAAAACACCCAAAAGGAATCCTAGTCTACAGCCAGCATCTAAGCAGCATCTCTGTGCCTGTGAGGATAAGCTCATTTCTGTTGTCAGTGGGTGAAATAGCTTCATTCAACACCATTTGATTGCTGATATGCGTATGTGCTGTAGGTGTACTTATGCTGATGTGGTGGGAGCAGGACCCAGGACAAGGTACTGGCTTCAGAAGAGCCTGGAAGACTGGCCTGGAAATTAATTGTTCAAGAATTGTCTGTTTATCCTGGAGGCTTAGACTATACAAACCAGTAATTTATACTGGCTGAAGACAGATTCACAGCCTGGATGGGTACTGAGTCGGTCCTTGATTTAAATGAAAAAATTGGAGTTTGTGTCTCAGTCTCCATTTTTCCCCTTTCTGAGCTTTATTATACTTGATTTGTTTATCTCAAAAGAAATGCTTTCAAGATAATGTCTGCTTCCAGTTGCTCAGAGCAAGAATTTGAGGAGACACATGACCTGCCAGGATAATGCAAGAGTAAGTTCAGAAAAACTTCACTGTTCCTAACTCAGAATGTAGGTGACATTGGGGGACTAAACCCACATTTTATATATATTTTTTTTCTGTAGAGATCATAAATTTTGTCCTCAAACCGGTGCTGTTTGTAGAAATTGTTGGAGAGTTTCTGTGTAATAAAAGGAATAGGAGTAAGCTCCAACAATAAAGACATCAAGTATGGTTCTTGAAGATGGTTTTATTCAGCGCTTTCTCTAGCATATGCCTTGAATAAGTGACATAGCATTGACTTAGTGGCTTTTGTACAATCTCTCAAGTATGTTACTGTTCTAAAACCATATTATTCTGCTTTTTGATATAAACAAGTTCATGTTCTGCCAGGCATATGACTCCTGCTCATAGTGATCAGTGTTGCACCAAAGAACCTTCAACTGAGATGAGGACCCTGCTGTGTCAATACAGAAAAGGTCATCCCCTTTTAAAATCTCAACATCTATAAAAGGCAGTATAGAAGCAGAAAGAAAAAGCACTGCTGTCCTGCATTTACGGATAGGCAGCAGAGGCACAGATGAAATATTTACGTAGAGAGAGCTAGAAAGCTTGGCAGACCTGAGAACTAAAGCTGCAGCCTCTGAATCTGAACCCAGTCTGAAGGGTGAGATTATAACCACCAGTACTAACGGATTTATTTTTATCTCCAAGTCAGCAGTGTATCTACTGCACTATTTTCTCCTATTTCCTCTGTTGCAGCTTTATTCTTTTTTACTTACTGCCATGAGGAGAACATAAGAAAGTAGGTTTTCCTGTGAAAACTGGAGGCTTGCATTATGCCAGCGTTGCTGGAAAGAATTTCTCTGGAGAATTACCCCTGCCCATAAAATATGTGACACAAACAACCCTTCCCATCTGCAAGTATTAATTGTGCACTGGGATGAAGGGGGTGCTGGGTTACAAGACTTGCTTGAGGGGTATGGGATATTACTTAAGGGCTGAAAAAAGACATAGTTATCTGTCATTGAATTGCCAACTACAGAGGAGGGTTGTTGAAATTTATGGGAAGAAAATTGAGTGAGATGAATACAAAGCTCTCCATGTTAGTTTAACTTCTTTTTCAAGGATCTTTAAATGCAAAATATGATGTTCATTAATGTAATGCAGGGAGACTTACTGCTTTGTGCTTTGTACACGTATGGATCAGACATCTGTGGTGTCTTGAGATGTATTTTGGAGAGCCTCGGAAAGGCCCGTTCTTCATGTAATTTGCTTTCTCTGAAGGAAAAAAAGGCAAGTTTTGTGGAAAGCTTGTATTTCATACTACAACTAAGTGGTCTGTTTGGAAAGCAAACAAACAAGATACCAAAACCCACAAGTATTCAGGCATATGAGCCCTTCACCTCCAGGAAATCTTTAAATAAGCTTTCAAGATTCTTCAGTTTGCTAAGGGCCATCTTCTGCTACATAAGCAAAACATCATTAAAACCAGTCATGGCCAGCCAGTGGGGAGAAAATTCTCATGCAAGTGAAATTGGCTGTTGCTGTATTAGCATTTTGCTTTCAATCAGTATTGTGATTGTGGAGGAAATCCCCCAGTTGTCCCCATCTGGGGCACTGTGGTTCAGCTCACCAGACAGCCTTGTTGCCACCGTGGTAGCCAGTACATGCTAGCAGGAGACTAGAGAAGGTGAAGTTGCTTTTTCCGGCTGTTCAGTACCTCTGACCTAGGAAAGAGGCATGGGATACAGGATGTCTTAATGAGAGAAGGCAGGAAAGAGAATTGAGACAGAGGGACTAGATCTACAATTGAGGTGGACTTGAAGAATTTCACCCTGAAAGAAGTAACGTGCTTGAGTCTGCCACTGGGAAAGAGCGTTCATGGGGGGATGGAAGAAAGATGTCAAAGCCTGACACGTGATGGCTGCAGAAGGTAAAGCTGAGGATAAAATTAGATGTACATGCAGTGGTTAACGTGATTCTCTGAACAGTGATTGCTGTCGTTACAGCCACACTGAAGTTCTGCCAACACTGGGTTAGAAAAATCTTTAAAGACTTATATGGGGACCAAACTCTGGAAATCTTACCCTCAAACTCACAGTCTTGAAACAGTTTGGACTGGGAAAGAACTATACTCATTTTTGAGAAGAGTATTCTAAGTCTAACATGCTGGTTCTTAGTTTTTCTGTTCTTAAATATAGGGCCTCTGTCTAGAAGTTGGATCAATGTGAGACTTTGTAGACATTACATTATGCCACAAAACAAGTTCCCAGATATTTATAAATAAACTCTCAGTGCGCTCCCATTTTCCTTCCTCTTGTCTTTGCTATTATCCCACGCATTTGCCCTCAGGCTTTTTGTACTTTTTTATAGTAATAATTCTCTTTTTCTGAATTTTATTCTCGAAGAGAATAGATCAATTACACAGTGGAACGCTGGTTAGGTTACCGCTAATAGCCGTAGCTGTTAACCTCACATGTTCTTTCTACCTCTGTGGTAATAATGAATTGTTAAATTGAGTGGAGCAGTAATCCTTGAGATATAAAAGCAGAAATCATTGAACAAAGGCATTCCAAAATGATAACCTTAAAAATTCTTTTATCGATTGACATCGTGTAATACTGACAATACCTTATGACTGTTAGGAGCTTTAAAAAGTACAACTTAAACCGTGAGAGTCATGTATAGAACATTGGTGTACCCTGCTGCAGTGGGCATGCTTTTATTCTACTTGAATCTTTCAAGATCATTCTCTGGAAATTATTAAATAAAGAACAAGGTAGTCTTTGTATAAAAGGCACAAGAGATCCCATTTGAATAACACTTGAACTGTTTTTAAGAACTCTTAGTTTTGCTGAACACATCTACCAAAAGAGACAGAGTTGAATAATATGTCCAGTTCATTTAGAAAGGAGTATTTCAAGTCTTCTTGTGTTAAAAAGAATGAGAGTACAAGGAGAGGACACCTTCCTGCTCTGGTCCATTATGAAAACAAATGTATGTGTTTTCTCACCACTATGCAGAAGTTCCAATGTAGTAATTGATATTTTTACCTGCCACTGTTATCTCTGTAGATTACGATAAATCGTTTAGTATGAAATGAGACAATAACTCTCTCCCTTTCCTTTTTCCCCTTTCCTTTCTCCTTTCCTTTCCCCTTCCTTTCCCCCTTCCCTTCCTTTTCTCCTTCCCCATTACTTTCAGTAATGAAAGTGATATTATTTGTTTGATATTTTTGTCTTTTTTCAGGTTTCACAACAAGTAGTAGAATCCACAAGCAGTTACAGGGACTATATATATATGTATAGCATCTGGCATTAGATTTCTGTATTCTGAACCGGTAATAATTGCTGAAGTTTATCTGTCAGAATTTGTGTATTAGGAAGATAAAAGGGCAACTGAAACTGTATTCTTAAAACATCAAATAGTTTTCTGTTAGAATAAGATACTAAAAAAGAGTAAAAATAGAAGGAACAAAGGTTAAAATAAAGCTGATTGGAAAAGCTCTGATGATTATCAGGCTGAAGATAAGACATGGGGTTTTTTTATTTTTGTTCTGAGGAGTCGTAACACTTGGTGTTTTACTCTCCGGGTGATTTCCCTGAGAAAGATACTGGATTTTACTTCCTATGACAGTGTAGGTGAGATTTGGGATGATTACTTTCTAACAGCTCTGCATCTGCTCTAGACCTACAGTTGTAGGTGTCCTGAAGAGTAAGTCACGTACGATTTGGAGTTTAGATATTGATATGAGGAAATGTGTGGCTGCATAGTGTTTAGAATGTCATATTTATCCTTAGATTTAAGATTTTAGCTTTTAGAATTTTGGAGATTCACTTTCTCCATAATGACTTATGCTGACGTTGGAAGACACTGCATTGCCGATGGTCTCATGGGTACTCTTTGCTGTGTGATACATCGTGTTGAGCTACACATCCCTGTATTAGTAATTTCTACATGGCAGAAATTACAGGGGGTGAGTGTGGTGGTTTTTTATTAGGCGGTCTGATTTAGATGGAGAAAAGAGACAGTCAGTGTGCGTTGCAACTCCTTCAGCTCTTTGAAAAAGATCCTGAATGACAGGTCTGCAAGATCCAAACATTGCCTGTTTTTCCCACTTGTATCTGTTGATCAATTAAAAGATAACTTGTCTTTTTATAAAACTTGCCTTGATTAAACTGCCATGTCTACAATAAACCACAACTTTGTAATTTCAGCCTTTGCCATTCAGGACACATACCCTTATTTTCTTTGAACTGCCTGAGTTAAAGTTACTTTCAGCCATTTTGCCTTGTGTCGAGTTCTCCTTTCACGTTTTCTCACTGTGGGTATAGCCAGAAGGGCTGACTCTTCTACCTAAGCTCAAATCAAGTTGTGCTAAAAAACCCGATGAAGCAGTTGAGCCTGCGATTTGCTTTTCAGTTTACATTGTTCCCATCCCCTGAGACATCATTACAGACCCTTTTGGTAGCCAAAGTATTTATTTTGTGGCCTGTCATATGTGATTCAAACAATCTATTTAAAGCTTGGTTTCATGCTCCTCAGTCAAATCACCCTTGGCTTCAGGGGCACACCACAAAACTCTGCATCCTTGTGAAGGAAATTTTCCTAGAGCAGCTAAGTCACTTTCTTCTTTGTAGCATTTGCAGTTTTCTGTCAGTTTGAATGTACCTCCTTCCTCCTGATCCCCTGCCTCTCTCCTGGCTTGGCCTACGCTCCATGAGTAACTTTGCCAAGGGAACTTTTTTGGGACCAAAGGCAGTTCACACAATGGATTCAATACACAGAAGAGAAGTACCGGTCCCCTCGCAGCTGCCTTGTTCATAGGCCGCTGTTCTCACCTCTTTCTGGTGACTGATCCAAAAGAAAAGAGCCTTTGGAGAAGACTCGCCACCTCTGCTCAGGGGTTGTGGGCCAGCTGAGAACCTGGCTGTATGGCTTTCTGCCTTTTCCCTGTGGAGAGGGGAGCAGTGGTCAAACAGGACAGGCTGGATTGATAGGCTGAGGCCAGTGCTACGAGGTTTAACAAGGCCAAGTGCTGGGTCTGGCACTTCAGTCACAGCAACCCCCTGCAATGTGCCAGGCCTGGGGAGCAGTGGCTGGCAAGCTGACTGACAGAAATGGACCTGGAGGTGCTGGTCTACAGCTGACAAAGATGATCCAGCGTGTGCCCAGGTGGCTGAGAAGGCCAACAGCATCCTGGCCTGTGTCAGCACTGATGTGGCCAGCAGGCCAGGACTAGCCCCGCTGTACTCAGAACTGGTGAGGGCACACCTCGAATCCTGGGTTCAGTTTTGGGCCTCTCACTCCCAGAAGGACATTGAGGATCTGGAGGGTGTCCAGAAAAGGGCAACAGAGCTGGGGAAGGGTCTAGAGCACAAGTCTTACGTGAAGCTGCGGAAGGAACTAGGGTTGTTGAGCCTGGAGAAAAGAAGGCTCAGGGGAGACCTTCTCGCTCTCAACAGCTCCCTGACAGGAGGCTGGAGCCAGGTGGGGTCGGTCTCTTCTCCTAAGGAACAAGCAACAGGACAAGAGGAAACGGCCTCAAGTTGTGCTGGGGGAGGTTTAGGTTGGACGTGAGGAAAGATTTCTTCCCTGCCAGGAAGGGTTGTCAAGGTCTGTCCCAGGCTGCCCAGGGCAGTGGTGGAGTCCCCGTGATCCCTGGAGGGGTTTCCAAGCCGTGGAGATGTGGTGCTGAGGGCCAGGGGTCAGTGGTGACCTGGTAGTGCTGGGTTAACAGTTGGACTTGATCTTAAAGTCCTTTTCCAATGATCTTAAAGTCCTTTTCCTAAATGATTCTGTGCTACTATGGTTCTAGGAGGCTTTACTGGAAACTGTAGTGCCCCCTTTTGCTCACAGGCCAGGAAACTGGCTTTTACAAGCTCTGATGGTCCTGCCAAACTGGTCCTTGAACAAGCTGACTGTAGTGGTTTCTGTGGCAGAGCTATTCTAAGGAGTGACTGGAAAATTCCTTTTACCGGTGTATGATACCACACAGACAGTTGTGTGCGCGTTTGGAGTTACACCACATTGTGAAGAAGAGCAAGGATTTTTAAGACCATCGTTTCTCTTTCTGCAGGAGAGGTGATCAGGCATAAGGAGCCTTGTTACAAAATCAGAATTCCTATTTGTTAGCTTTTGTTAGAAACTTTCTGTCATCAGACTGTCTAAAGTGGCTCTGCTTACGCCATTTAACACTTTCCTGGGCGAGGTAGCAAGGTATGCAAGTATCTGTGATTCAAATGTGTGTAAAGTGAGAAACAGAAATGCAGAAACAAATTTATCATTACCAGTTAGGAGCAGAAATGGGTTGGGGATCTTGAAATCCTAGCTTTCCTGGGCTTTGACATCATGTGTTACTCACCCATTTATTCTATTTGTATAAAGAATATGTGGAGAATTTGCAAGAGCCATCATGCAAGAGGGTTTGTTTTTTTCTGGTTGTTGTTTCTTTTTTTTTGCAAATACTTAAGCACATTTTACACTTAAAATTCTCCCACTACTGCTTTCTAAAACTGTAACTTTTCCCAAGAAAGAAAGTTTTAATACTAAAATAGCATATTTCTATTTTTCTTTTCTGTCCCTGTAGTAACTTCTTTTATTATTAAATGAATAACTGGAAGCTTGGAAAATTTTCTGAAATGAGTTTCAAGATAATTACATGTTAAATTTTGCATTTCACAAGGAAGGTAATACCTATGAAAATGTTAGAAATATCAATTATATTATATCAATATCAATTATATTATATCAATGTTAGAAATATCAATTATAAGAACATGTGTCTAAGGTGTGAAGTACAGATAGGCTGAGAACTTCTGCAGACTTATAAGAAAATTCAAGTCTATGTTTTGGTGCATTTTTCCATCTACTGATTTGTTACACTGACAAATAAGTTTTCTGATATCAGTGATAGACAGTTGTCCAGTTATCACAGTGTTTGGTTTTCATGCTGAGTGCAATGGTGCCAGTTTCTAGGTGACACTTTTATGTAACCTACATTATTTTGATCATGGCATCCCAAAAGCAGCTGTGGTAATTCGACAGTCAAGGCACAAAATCTCTTGGCTTTTCCCTTCTCATTGTGGTTACTAATAATTTCTGTGTGTGATTCCTTAAGAAGTAGCTGTGAGTATTCTGAAGCTTGAATTAGTTTTAATCCTAGAAGACTGGTATCTGTTGGCTGGATGTGGTGAAAAGGAAGGAAAAACATATATATGAAGCTCATTTTCAGAAGCTGACTGGTATTGCCAGCAAAAGTATGACCTTATCAATATTAGATTAGTCTGAAAACGTCCGTACCATGTGGGTGTTTTCTGCATGGTGAGATAAAGTAGGAAAATCACTGGTTGGAAGATGGAGGGGAAGCTGACACACAAATAAGGCTTTCTCCTTTTGCCCCTGCAGGTAATGTTGCATGCATCAGGACTTTGCTTACTGCAAAAGGTGTTGGCCTTCAGTGCTAAATCTGCCAGCTCAGTAAATCCCAGACGTGTTTAATTATCCTGTTCATTTTTCTGAAATAGTTGAACTGGGAGAGGCACCTGGATCCATCATGTGCTGCAGGTACATCTGCACAACTGGTGACTGTTGCTGCCGAGGAGACTCTGGGATTCTGTGACTCCTTGTCCATCAGCACTGGGCGAGCATTGGTTGGTGCAGGGCTGGCGCACAGTTGCAGAGGCACGTGGTCCCTGTTTTGAGGGGTAGTCCTACATCCCGTTGAAAGTCGTGTTATGGTCCTGTTACAGTCCTATTGTAGTTGGGCTGTTGAGAGGCATATTATCATCCCTGTGTTAGGAACTGAAGACACAATGTCAGATGAAGGTGAATTTCAGCCCATGACCCACTGGTAGTAGGGGCTGAGTTGGCAATAGAATAAAATGACCCTTCAGGTTTTAATAGGAATTTAAGCCACAAGTTACTGGTCTCTGTTCACTTGTAGGTCTTCTTAAAATTATCTTTCCCTGAAATACCAGGGAATAGAGTAACAAACCAAAAGCAATCTGTAGCTACATTCTGTTGCCTGCTAATTGTGCTTTTATTTCTGTTCCTCTTCAAACCCTTTCTTGGGGCGCAGCAAATCCATCGCGATGGCTGTGGAAGAAATCTCTGAGAGGTTCTTTCAAACCTTCACACCTCTCTCATAAATCAGGAGTTTATCAGCATGATTAATTTTTTTTCATTCTGAACTACCCTAGAGCCATCGTGAAATGACAGCTGTCTCGGACAGGCCCCATTTCATGGCATTCAGGGTGGAGAGGTGACAGGGTCAAGTACAGCCGACAGGCTACGAGGCACAGTGTTTTAGAGCTTATGGCATCTTTCTATCCTTATGATGCTTTGCATATCCTGCTAGTGCTCTTTTCCTTCATGCAGAGATAAAGGAGTTTCATTTATCCAACTAATTCAGTTGGATATAGTTGGGGAAGATGTCACTGGGGACAAAGACATCCTTGTATATTGGTGCAAGAAATTTATAATCACTCTTCCTTCTTCATTGAAATCGTGGTTCATGCGGTCTTGTAGTGAACATGAGCTTTATTACTGACTTGACTGAGTACAGAGATTAGATCCTGAATGAAGTGAAGGATATAGGAAGAATATGGATTAGTCTGCTAGGAGATATTGTTCAGGGTTTCTTCTTGAGGTGCTCTATGTGCTTCAGGAAATGAAAGATAAACACGGTAAAGCTCCACTAGCCACTGCAGCAGTGCTAGTTATATGCTGACAAAATTATTCTTCATAGGGTAGGTGAAAAGAGACACTTGGAACCATCTCTGAACAACAAAAACAGTGACTTTTCATGGAAGATGAGACATGGAAGTATTTAGTTTTACTATTTCTTTGATAGGGATAAGTACTTGAACTAAACGGAAGTGAGCAAGAGTGTTCTGTCTCATCTGAGAGCTGTCTGGGTGGCACAGGTGAAACACCAGCAAGTTTCCATTGAGAAAGCCTGCACAGTTAAGAGAAACGAATGACTAGTCGATGCGATTTAAAGAAACTAGTGGAACTAGAAAATTAGTAAAATTATTAACCAGTAGAGATTCTCCTCCACACTGAGGCACATGACAATGTTACTCAGCTCCTAGGACCTTCCTTCTGACAGTCGTCACAAGCTTTACATACATGGATCATTTCACAGCACTATTATTATTGTCATTCTTCTTATTCATGTTATTATTTTCCCAGCTCTAGATTTGCTGAGAAAAGCCAAATAGCTTGCCCAGCATCGTGTAGATCTGGGGAGAACTGCAGCTAAGAAAATAATCGTTATCTTTTTGTTTCAAGGACTCAGAAAACCTTGTGTGACTTTTTGGGAAGAAAAATTCCTGGAACCATTCCTTATGACAGCATAATAGTTTTTCCCCTTGGATCTTTTGGTACACAACCTTACGTGTTCCCTTCCCACTGCTCCGTGTTTGGGAAGCATCTGTACTCTGCAGGACTGAAATCTCACATGCTTGCAAGCGTACTAGTGCAGTACTGCAGGCTGCTCCCTCTTACAGCAGTCAGTATAGCCAGCAAATCTCTTTCCTCCTGAATATTACATGAAAATAACTGAGGCTGCATCTTCTTGTTGGGATTTTGGATTCAGACATCAAGTATTAAAACAGAAGCTGGAAAACTGTAGTACAGTCTGGCAGGAGTATTCCATGTGTGTTTGGAATCTGCTTGTCCGCCCTGCATTGCCTGGTTCACATCGTACATTAGATACTGTATGGTTGAGAGATGGACTCAACATCAGCTGATACTCTAAAGTAAAAAATGTGTTTCCTCTTGACCCACGGGAATTTCCATATAAAATAAGGCAATCCATTTTTTTTGTTGGGTCTGCACTGAGAATTTGAACCCTGCGTTGTCCTTGTGTTTAAGGAGGATGAAGTAATTCACAGGCTGAGCACTTTGTGAAGGAATCTCGGGGTTAATACTCTACGTCTCAGGCCAGACTTCACTTCAAACCTTGGCCTCTAATGCCTGCGCTTTGAATTTGCTGTGTAGATACATTCATGTGACAGCATATGTCTCTGTATATTATGGGATGAATCAAAGGTGAACTTTGTAAGGGAAGAATATGGAAAGATTGGATTTTTTTATTCTTTGGTTTTGTTTCTTTGTGAGGTATTTGCCTGTGTGTTGTAAAGAAAGTGATTGTTTAAAAAAAAGAGAACGCTGGTTTGATTCTTTTACTAATCAGGTTATGCTTTCCTTGGTTTTTTGTTATGTGGCTTGAAAGAGAAAAAAATGTAGAAGACTTTTGCAGAAATCTTTATGCAAAAGGCAAGCTGTAGGCTGATTGCTAGGCAGTTGATATAAATAAACTTTAAGGGAATTAAATATGTGGAGCACCATTAAAGTCGAAGGTCTGATCTAGAGAGTTCTAAAGTAATTCAAGGAGTAGTCTTCTCTTACCTCAGTTGTTTAGTTTTCACCGTGTAGGTACTTGTAATATTTCTTTACTGCTTCTCCCCATGGGATAAGAGAGAGAGAATGAAATACTTAGTCTTTTAAAAAATAAGAAGGGCCAAAACATTCCTCTTATTTATTTTTTTTTCCTTTTATATCTTCCCATATCTCTGTACAGTATCTCTTCACAATCTTAGTCTAGAGATTTTACCTTTAGTGTCAAGTAAAAGAGTGAGCAAGATATTTAAAATACGTGTTTAGGAGCTGAATTGAGTGAGGCAGAGTTATCATTACAGTCTGTGTGATTAGCCCCCAAAACGTCAGAAATGAGACAGACCCACTGAACTCCGGGTACTATGAGAAAGGTGCCTAACCTGCTGTATCCATTGCCCGTACCTTTGATGCTTATAATTTTAATGCTGGTTTTCTATACAGTTTTTTCCTCTCATCTTTGGTTTCATCACATTTTTAATTTTTTTTTTTATCCAAGTTTTGTGTAATTTAATTACACTTCTAAAAAGCTGCAGGCTAGTGATTCTTTGAAGGACCCCTAATGTGCTATTTGGAAATCAGAATGAATTCTTTGGTTATTTCTTTAGTCTTTCTAATACCTTTGCCTTAACTTAGTAATTTAAGTGTTGGAAAGAACAGCATCCTACAGCTGTATTCCCTGGAAATCAGAAAGTGATGACTGAGTGTCCTGAGAAAGAATGTTGAGGAACAGAAGAAAACTTCATCCATCTAGTCTGATAGTAGCAGCTCTGCCACAGTTTGCCTTTCAAGAAGAGTAAGCAGATGTTTTGCTGTGTTGTATCACGTGAACGTTGATGTTTTAGTCACATGGTAATATATTTTGGTTTATTATTAATGGTATGCTTATCGTGTGCTTGTAGAATAAGAACTTTTCATTCTGTATTTGAACAAAAAACAACCAAACCAAAACCCCCTGAGTGTGTGAGGTCATGTTTGGAAATCCAGAAAATGTGTTTAAACCAAAACTGTATTATTCTCTCTTGAATGTGCTACCTTTAAGCTATGCACTTAGCAACTGCCATATATGCTGAAGATCACAAGTTATTTTGCTATCCATGCATCTATGGCTATATTTAAATATAAACACTCTCATCTCCTTTAACGGATTAATCCCATTTTGAAGATTTTAATGACAGCACACCATGTACCAGTTAAGAGTGTTCATTGTTTCGAACAGGTAACCTCCTCAAAACCCCTTACACATAGGCTTTTTAAGGACATTTTTCTTAATGTTTGATATAACCCTGATCTATTATGAAAAGGGGCTTCCTACCCTTTCAAATGACCTTTTATCAGGGTGTTTGGTCCTGTCATCGCTACTTCTGTCTTCTGCCTCTTAAGTTAGTAGAGCACATTAAATAATTTGCTGTCAACTCAGAGTTGCTGCATGAAGTGTAAAAAGACACATTTCAGTGTTATTTCCCCACTGTTACTAGCTACAGTTTCCCTAGCTAGTTCGCTGCTGCTCCACTGTAGCACAAAGTACAAAGGGTTTGCGTTAAGCTGTTGCTGAAGTTATTTAGGTGAACGCTTTTAGTTTAATATTGCAAAGAACAGGTGCTATTTGCACCCTGGAAATCTCATATCAGCTCAGACCTTACAAGCAGCAGGTTTGATGCACAAGCTTAAAATGTATTAACATGTTCACAGTGTTCATTTAATTATAGCCTTCATGATGTATCAGTAAATAGCTGAGAGTTTAATTGAGCTAAGAAGAAATCAGGGAACTGTATGTTACAGTACTGTAGAGCTTAACTCACCTTTGAATTTGATCCACAGATATTTCTGTGCTAGGTTGTTCTTTACCTTATCTTGGTAGCTGTTGAATTTTTTTCTTTCTTGAGGATATGTGATCATTTATTTTATATTCTCTCATTTATTTTATATTCTATCCTTCATTCTTTTTCTGTTCTTCTATCTGAACGCAGTGCCTGCAAATTGGGAAAGTTTTTAATCTGCAGCCTGGATTTTGGTTTTTTGGTTTTTATGTTAGCATAATATTCAGTACTAATACTTTTATGCTTTAAAGAAATATTTCCTAGTGACAAAGAAAATTAATCTATTTAGATGGGCTTTCTTAGTGTCTCAACATAATTTTTTAAGCTGAAGGACCCTACATTAGAAGCATATGATGGAACACAAGGAAGCTCTGACAAATATTTAGTCCCTTTGGTTTTGCTCGAAAATTATCAGCGTGTTTTATTAGCTGCCTTTTTTGCTTTACTATGGATACCCTATTTGAAGTCATCTGAGGAGAGACCAGCGCTCTGAAGCTGACCTCAATTTAATTATGTTGGCTTATAAAAACACAGAAAATTATCACCGTCTCTGAACAGATTAGTAATAATGAGCTAGTACAATATGACAAACTACCCTGCCCACAGTTAAAACACAATTAGCTGCTCTTGAGTTTCCAGTGCTCTCTCTGTTTATTCTCTTTCATGGCTGCTATGGTTTTGGGTGGTGCTCTGTGTTCAGCGCATCACTTGTATTGTTTTTAACATGCTTCAACTTGTCATTGATACGCCAAGAACTTGAGCTGTAACCAGAGATTTGTCCTAGCTTCATCTCTTGTCCCCACCCAAAAACAATCTGTGGGGCTTCTGACAGATACACAGTGGCAGACTAAATGAGATGGCTGAAGTGGTTATCGCCACCAGCCACCTTACCCTGCCTCCCTGACAGACGTTGCTGTCTCAAGGCTGGCTCAGCTGATCTGCATGTCAACCACAGTAGTTTCCAGTCCAGGGTATTAAGATAAACCACAGACAGAAATAAACTCCAGAGGAGCTGTGGGCTTGAGGTAATGTGTCAGGATTTTGGGCTGTGGTTTGGAGATCAAATGCTGCTTGGCTCTCAAATGTTGTGCACATTTTGTCAGTAAATCAGCTTCATCCATCAGTGGTCCCCCAAGCCCAGGTCACGCACACACACGTGTTTGAGAGGTGGGTGTTCCTCAGGCACGCTGGTACAGTGGGCACCAGGCCTCCAGTGAAGACTAAACCATGCTCCTTTTGCAGAACTCTGTTTAGGAAGAGGCAAGAATGGTTACCTTCTCTGAGGCAGCTGTGCCAGCATGTTGCCAGGCTGTGTGGCTCCACCTGAACCAGATGTGCAGATGTCAGCTGTGAAGCTAAGCCTTTACCATCACACCTGGCTACCCATTCCGGTCTCTTCCCTCCTCACCACCCCACCACTGGGACATCCCTGCTTTCTCTGTCTCCTTCCAGAGTAGAGGCTGCATGTGGATGGCAACTGCAGACCCTGTTCATATACAAGTTTTGCATCATGTCAGTCTTGAGTCTTCACTAGCTGCTTTCTCACATAAACACACAGTGCATCTTCAAAGCTGAATGCAGTTTGGGGAAGGAAAGCTGTTTGCTTTGGGTTTCTGTGCCCTGAAGCTTCCCTAGATACTGCACGGTGCATGGTGCACCATCCAGTGTGATGTTAATTGTATGTTCATGTTCACAACCAGAAATGCACTTTTCTGGTTCAAGATGTCCCTGCTCAGTGCCAAGGGGTAGGACTAGATGACCTCTAAAGGTCCCTTCCAACCCAACCCAGTCTGTGATCCTATGAATCTATGATTCTGTGAGCCTATGAATCTATGATTCTGTGCTTCTGTGCTCCTAGGAAATGCAGTTACTTTTTAAATTATACCATTTCAAGAACAGGATTTATATGGTAGAGATTTCTTTGGAATACCTCTATCAGTATTTCCTGCACCATCTACTTTTTAAAAACCGCTGTCTCTGCTGCACAATACAAAGCACCGAGAGAAATCCTCTTGGCTGTGTTCTATGTTGTATTATTTTACTTAGATTTTTTGTTACATGAACACTGAGGCACAGTGGCCTGAGTTAGACACTTTTTAGATAATTGAACTCAAAGGGAAATTGCTTTTAAAGTACAGAAGCTGACAGTGCTGTGGTATTTACTACAGGAACACGCAAATCTCTGCAGATGAGGATTGGAGAACATGTTACAGCTGCTAACAAAACCCCTTGTCATTACTCGGATTAGTGTGCATTGCACAATCAAATGCTGTTGAGAAAAGACAGGAGGACTCTCATGTCCATCACAGTCTGGAATTCACATTACAGCGGGAGCTGCATCTTGGCACATAGTATGTGCATTCATTTTTCTCACATCTTCAGCAGAGTATGCATAGGAAGATGTGTAAGATACACTGTCATCAGTATTAGGTTGATATCTTCTGCACATGGTGTACTCTATACCTGAAACAGGTGTATTCTTGCTCACGTTGTTCATTACTTGTATGGAAAGTCAAGTTCTGGGGTGTATTCTCGCGGTGTACCCTCCTTGCTTCGGTGTCATCACACGATAGCCAGCGAGAATATTTTTTCTGTGTTTCAGTACCTCCTAGGAGGGCTAGCTGTAAACTGTTCCTGACTGACAGGGAATCTTAAAGAATCTGACCTAATTGAATGACAGAGAATATAGAGGCAGTGCATTTTCACACCAATCACCCCATTTTCCCCAACCCCCGGATAGTCCTGAGGTGTTGCAGTAACTGTTGTGTCCTCATCTTGACCTGTTATCAGGTCTGCAATCAAAACTTAGCAATGTATCTGTAAAGGGTTGTGGTTTAGTCTCTGTTTCTCTGGATTCAGAAGTTTTGTGTTCCCTGATAAAATGGTCTAGTCTTGAGCTATTTGCTATGCAAACAATATTCTAAAATAAAAACAAGAAGCTGCTACAGTAACATGATTTTTTTATTTTATATTCCTCTATGTATGCAGCACTTTACAAACCAGCTGAGTGACACTGCTTGTGATTATTAAAGATTTCTTAAGAAGAAAATGACATAAGATAGTATTAAAATGTTTACCATAATTCAGGAATTCTTTGAATGATGATTAAGGAACTCTAGATGTTGAGATGTCATTTGCACATATCCTTTACTTCTCATCTGCACTTGCCCATGATAATGACCTTGTGCTTGAAAAAAAAATCCAAGGTACATATTAAATGTATTTTTAATTGTCTCCTGATGTAATTCCACAAATGAGAGTGACATTAGCTGAGTCACCAAGGTACCTCCCCTATTGGGAAAACTTTGCTAGTACTTATAGAAATGTCAGGAGGAGATGGGGGCTCCCCTGGGGTCTGCCAGGCAGCTGGTGCCTGCCCCACCACCCCAGCCAGGAGCAGGGCAGTGGGGGACAGCAGGGTAGCCCCAGGCACTGGCCACCTCTCTGGGGTGAGATGATGTGCTGGGACATGGGCACATGGGT